>JAIFKG010001925.1:0-24368 GCA_020351975.1 Phyllosticta ampelicida
CAACCAACTGTCCCGTCCTGAATAGTCATCGACTCCACCGGGACGTAAAGCAAAAATCAATCAATCAATCAATGTCACCGAGCAACTTCACCTCAGCAAAATTCTGTCAGTACTTATTTTGATCATGATGGCTAATGAACATCAACAAGCGTCGGTAGTGTAGGGGTTATCATTCAAGCCTTCCACTGTTCAGTTGATCAGCTTGAGATCCGAGTTCGAGTCTCGGCCGACGCAAATTTTTAACTTTTTGTTTTATCTGTTGGGCGTCGATCGAGTTGGCGACGGAGGGCGAAAGAGGGGCGTATGAGAAGTCAATGGTATTTTCGGTCGCACCTTGGGGTTAGTATCGTTTGTTTTTTGTCTCGTTTTCGACATGGATGATGAGGCCAGGTGATGGAGCGTTTTTTTGCGTTGGCATGGTAAATGCTCTCCTCACTTGCTGGCGCTCTACTGCCAGCATTCTATCCCCAGCACAACACGTAATGCCAACACAGAGTATGAATATATTCATACTACAAAACCACCTCACCGGCCCCCCAGCTTCTCAACAACCGTGACCTCCTTCTCCAACGGTAGCACATGTGGCAGGGGACCCACGGGCGTGATCCCCTTTGGATTAATTTGTGCATGACTCTGCGTATAATGGCGCTTTATGTGGTCAAACTGAGTGGTAGCAGGGCCAAACGCGTCGTTGAGCCAATACAGGCGGCGCATCCAGGCGTGCAAGTAGGGATAGCCGCTGCGGATGTCGCGAACGTTGCACTTGAAGTGCTGGACATAGACGGGGTCAAAGCGGATTATGGTGGTGTAGAGGCGCACGTCGACCTCGGTCAGCTGCGTGCCAAAGTAGTAGGGTTTTTCGGGCGATGTGCCGGTAGAGGCGAGGTGTACCTCGGCGCGGTCAAGGGCGGCGAAGAGCTTGGTCACGTTGCTCGTGTAGGCTTCCTGCGTTGTTGCGAAGCCCGACTTGTAGACGCCGTTGTTAATTTCGTCGTACATCCAGGTGTTTGCCTCGTCAATGTCCTTGCGCAGCGCCTCAGGGTAGAGGTCGATAGCCGGCGCGCGTCGCTCGGCCGGCAGCAGTGCGTCGAACTCGGTGTACAGCATGCGGATGATTTCGCTGCTCTCGTTGGACACGATGCGCTTGGCCACCGTGTCGTAGAGCGCCGGCACCGTGAAGCGTCCTGCATAGTCAGGGTTTTGCGAGAAGTAGATGTCGCGTAAGTGCGCAAAGGATGCGTGATGAGGGTCAGGCGTCACGTTGTCGCCCGGTAGCCCTTCCTTTGCTTCGTCTGGTGTTGCAAAGCGCCAGCCTGGTCGCGGGCTGTCAGCGACGTCGCGACGAGATGGCTTTGCGGAGACGTACCCTTCTCGCCCATGTGCCAATGCACGCTCGTGTATCCGATCACGTCCTCCAACCCTTTGATCTTGCGCACAATGAGTGTCCGGTGCGCCCACGGACACGCATAGCTGACGTATAAGTGGTATCGTCCCTTTTCCGGCGGAAACTCTGCTCCTGGGGCGGACGAGATCCAATTGCGAAAGACCGATGTTTGCCGCTTGAATTCGCCAGACTTGTCGTTGGGGTCTACCCAATTGAGGATACTCTTCTTGTTGTCGGACGTCTATCGTTGTCAGTTGGCTGCGGAGAGAAGATGGGCAAAGCGGGGCGCACGGCCATTGTCCTCCTGGTCGATGGGTTTGCAACGGACAATCTGGCTGGAGAGATAAAGTGTTTGGCAACAAGACGAGACCGAGCAATAACTGCCGTCATGGACTCGACGTGTCAGTATGTATGGGAGAAACGAGGTTTATGTACGCAGTCGATTACACCAGCACGCGAGGATCACGGTCTGATGCCCCGCTTTCGTCATAGTTGCTGACCAAAACTGACAAACCCTGCAACAATCCGACTCCATCTTGAAATGTTACTCTCTCCGACTCCATTTTGTCATCCGAACAGCATCCATTACTACGAACCCTCATGTCAGGTGCAAATGCTCTATTTGTACACCGTCATCGTTCCCTTGGGAAATGCCATTCGCCCTCTATAAGCTACCGCTAAGCCAGAACCGTTTTGACCCCTCATTTGGATGCCTCCCACTCTGGATTCTGTGCACAAGTTAGCAGACATCGTGATTATCGAGTTGGGAACTTGCCTTTCGGAGAATCACAATGCCCTCCAGGATATTGCTCAAGCTGATGTATTGCTCATCCTCGAGCTCCGCACGCTCACCGTATGCCAACAAGACTGGCGTGCTCTGGGTCTGCCAGCCGGTAATGGTCTTTGGCCTACCAGCCTGGCCCACCACGTCCACCGCTTGACCAACCCGCACATTCACCATGACTGGCTTGAGCTCCTCATCCAAAGTAATCAGGAAGCGGGGCTGCATGGCCGATACCATAAAGTAAAGCAGGTAGTGGCTCTCGGCGAGGATGAATTGCTTGGCGTCAATCAACGACACCAACACCGTCAGCAGACCCGCTGCGGCCACTCGGGAGAGCACCTGGCGGTCCGTGTGGAAGGGGTTGACAGCCAAGGTGCCCTTGCCCATGTGCAGCAAGCCCTGCGCGATGCGCACCATGAACAGCGCGTTGGGGTCTCTCGAGTAGTATGAAGCAAGCTGGCGTAGCAGTTGCGCGAGACGTGCATTGTTCGTACCGGCACCCAGTAAGCCCATGGCGAAGATGGCATTAATAGCGACGTCATTGTCGTTATCGTGGCTGTATCGCGACAAAGTGTCGTAGACCTTCATCTGCGGGTTGCTTGGGCTGAGGAGACCCATGGCCAAGGGCACTGCTTTCCGGATGTTGGCCTCGCCGTAGTGCATCAGGTGGCCAAAGTTGCGGAGAACCATGTCCTGGCCAACATCCTCTCCCATTGCCACCAAGCTGATGCCAATGACGGCATACGCCTGGAGAAGCTCATCGCCCTTTTTCTCCTCGTTCTCGTCCTCAATGTGCTCGTTACAAATGTGCAGCAGCTGCTGAATCTTGAGCACAGCGCCCGTGCCAGCCCATGCGCACACCTCGGCAAGAACAGAGGTGGGCTTGGACATGGGATGGTCAATGGCCTTGAGAGTCTCGAGAATAACGTCGACCTCCTCTTGCTGGCCAAAGAATAAGAGCGCGAGACCGAGAGCCATGAACCTCGTCCACTTGTCTTTGAGCTGCTTCGTCCGGTCCTCATCGAGAAAAGTCTGGATGATGGCCTCGCTCACGTCACTCTGCGCGGAACCGACGAAAATCATTCCGAGAGACAGGGCGGCCATGGCCGAGAGTTGCATGTCGAGAGAAGTGTCGGAGACAATGGGTAGGAGAATTTCGAGAAGCTCTTCCTTGTTGGATCCTGCGTAAGCCAGTCCAAGACCCATGATGGATGCTACCCGAATGGGAACGCTCTTAGCCTCCAAGTTGTCCTGGTCTCCCAGCAGAGCCATGGCTGGGTCGGCGTCGCTCATCACGCCAGAGTTGACGATACCGCCAGCAAGCATGGCACCGGCCTTGATCTGGTCCTCATCGAGATATGTGTAGCGGTCAATCTTATCCAAACCACCCTCAGTATCCCACAGCATCAAGAGACCCAACGAGGCCGCCGTCGACAGCATTCCCTCGTCCTTGGTCTTCCAAACCCAACTGTGCTTGTCCTCTTCAACCAACATCATCTTGTCGTTTCCGAACCCTGCATTGACAAAGGCATTGACAAAGGCGCTGGCGAGGTTGTGTCTTGCGGAATCCGTGTTGGTCAAGCCCGCTGTCCGGGAGCTCTCGAGGTGCGTCTTGTAAATATCATCCGTGGTCTTGGGATCCAGAATGTTAAGCTCCTTTGCGAGGACCTTGAAGTAGTCGGACAGCCTGGTGTTGTTGAGACACTCGGCCAGCTCTCCATCTTCTTCCTCCTCGGGCAAATCAATCACGATCCGTTGACGAGCAATCAAAAATGCCAGTTGCTTCTTGATCGACTTGTCTTCGGTGGCATCGAAAGCATCCTGGATAAGCTCCTTGTCATTCAAGCGAATGGCAACGACGACGGCTTGAGTGTATTGATTGTATTGGCGGTAAATCTTGTACGCGGTCCGGAGGAAGCGGTCGTTATCGGGGTATGGAAGCAGGGGAACCATACTGTTTCTAATCAGAGGCGGATAGACGTACAGGTAACACAACATACCTGACAATGTAGAGTGCAACTCGAGAAAAGGTATCTGCGTCCAGATATTGCTGGATGGACTCAATCATCTCGAGCTCGCTTAGAATGTCGACAGCGTCGGCCTCGGCGTTGTGCTTGAGGAAAAAGGGCACAAGGTTAAGTGCGAGCTCAATCAAGTCGTCTGATTGCTTGTCTTCGTTCAGTCTCTCTTGGAACTCCTGGCCAATCTCGAGACCAAGGTGGCGCATGTATTCGTGACCCCATGATCCAAGATCGTTGGACGGCGCGAGCAGGCGGTACTTGAGCGTGTCGCGGCGACTCTCGTCCGAAGAAGTCATTCCGAGAACCGACATGACATCGGCAAACGATGCCTGCTGCTGTCAACATGTGCGTTTGAGAGTTCCGCATTGCTCATACCTTGTCCTCCCCTTCGGGCCATGACTCGTACGTCTTTTCCAGCGACTCGTAGTGTGGGCGGAGGAACTTGAGGGGCTTAGGTACTGCCGTCATGGACGATGTGGAAGTCTTGATAAAGTTCTTGACTGCTTCGAGCGCGGGCTTGTACAGACTCGTGTTGGATTCCTGGCAAGCGTCAGTAGCACGTTACGGAGACTCTGGCAAATGCGCACCTGTATCCGCTCCACCAACATGTCGAGCTCGCTCTTGAGCTGTTGGTCTTCCTCGCTCAGCTCCTCTGGTTGCTGTCAGCATGTCCGTCCGCTGCTAGCTGGATGTCTGCAGTTCTGACCCGGCGGCAAATCAAGCTTCTCATCCTCCTTGATTATGTTGCCATCCTTATCTTTCTTGGGCTCCTTCGACTTCTCGTCAATAGCCTTGCCCTTGCCCTTGTCGACGGATGTGGGCTTCTCGTCCTCTTTCGCCATAGTGGAGGTCGATTAGCGAGGAGCCGGCGACGACGGGGAGGTTGCGTGGGCGAGTTTGGAATGGAGACGGAGTTTCAGAGGGGTCCGAGGATTCAGCAAGAAATCGGAACCAGATGGCGGGATAGTGGTCGTATGAGGGTGAAGGTGATGCGTGATAGCTGTTGGATGCTGAGGCGCGTCTTGAAGCTCGGCCGCTAGCTCGAGATCTCCCCGACGTTTATCCGCTGTCGGTGATGCAACACCATGAAATATTCCATCTGACACAACACTCCTCCTCACCAAAATCTTGCCAGTACACCATGAAGCTCAACACAAAGGCGATGCGCTATCTCACGGCAGAGGACTGGAGAGTCCTCACGGCTGTATGTTGCAAAACTACTTGCCCACAACCCACGACTAACTGCTGATGAGGGCGCAGGTGGAAATGGGTAGCAAAAACCACGAAGTCGTCCCCACTCCCTTGATCGCAAATATTTCTGGACTGCGTGGTGGCAGCGGTGTCCACAAGTCCATCTCCAGTCTGGCCAAGGTCGGCCTCATCGCCAAAGTGAAGAATGCAAAGTACGACGGTTACCGGTTGACCTATGGCGGCCTGGACTACCTGGCCTTGAATACGCATCGCAAACAAAACAACATTTTCAGCGTCGGAAACCAGATTGGTGTGGGCAAAGAGTCTGACATTTACGTCGTGGCCTCCCCGAGCGGAGTACAGAGGGTGCTTAAAATCCACCGCCTCGGGCGCATTTCCTTTCGCACTGTCAAAGCAAACCGAGACTATCTGCGTAACCGATCCTCAGGCTCCTGGATGTACATGTCTCGTCTAGCGGCGCTCAAGGAATACGCCTTTATGACGGCTCTCAGGGACTCCGGTTTTGTTGTGCCCGAACCAATTGCGCAAAGTAGGCACACCATTGTCATGAGCTTGATTGACGCATTTCCGTTGCGAACCATTGCCAAAGTTCCGGATCCGGCCGCCTTTTACAACAAGTTGATCTCCATCATTCTGCGCCTGGTCAAGTACGGACTCATCCACGGCGACTTTAACGAGTTTAACATTCTGGTGGAGGAAAAGACAGACACTACCGAGGCGGGAGAACCCAAGGTTACCCTGCGACCAGTCTTGATTGATTTCCCGCAAATGGTTTCGATTGATCATGCCAACGCAGAGTATTACTTTGACAGAGACGTCAACTGCATCAAGCGCTTCTTTGAGCGGCGCTTCCACTTTGTCCCGGACGAACCCGGGCCGTTCTTCAAGGATGCAGTCAAGGTCGTTGGCGAGGCAGCCGGAGCACGAAGGATCGATGTAGATGTGGAGGCGTCAGGGTTCAGCAGGAAAATGGCAAAAGAGCTAGAGGCGTACATGCGGGACGTGGGTGCTGATGGTGGGGATGCAGAAGAAGGTGAGGTCGAGCATGACGAAGAAGAAGAGGCGGAGGACGAGGAAGAGAGACAGCAAGGCGCGATCGAATTGAACGACGATGAGCTGGACCAGGCAATGACTGCGCTGCAAATTGACGACGACACACCAGAGAGCACATACGCAATTCCAACGACCACAAAGCCAACTGCCACAGGCAAATCAGCAAAGGCTGCGTCCGGGTGGGCGATATGAGAGAGCTTGTTGGTGGGTGCGAAAAGCGATTGGCCTGGATTGGTTAAAAAGCGGTCAGGCTGCATGGCATCTGCCGTGTTTCTGATGGGCGTCTGTCAACCGGCGTGGAGCACAGCATGACGCCAACACAGCAGTGCTCCGGGTCGAGAGTTGGAGCGAGCTGAAGTGAGGACTGAGGATAGCCGTCGGTTCGAGAAGACCGCAACCGGTCACGATGTTATGCATGTAGATAGATTCACGCGAGGTTGGTATATAGAGAGCCTCGAGGGCCAGCGGCAGGGCATCCAATTCGCGAATCATCGCCGGGGGAGAAGGGCTTGCAGCAAATGAGGGCGAGTAGCACGAACAAAGTTTATACGCACCTCGCTCCTCATCTAGCCATACGACTGCGCCGTGAGATACCACACTTCTACGCCGCCATTGGACCGGGTAGACATGCTGTATAAGGATTCGAGCCGCCGGCCTCGCGGCGCCAGTCATCAGATGCTCGTCGGTTGCTGCCGGCCCCGTCCCTTAACGGCTCCGTTTTCCTATCGGCACGCCCTTCCACTAGCCATGACTGTTCAGGTTTTCCGCCAACCGCCACCCACATGCTCTCTGCCGGCCCACGCCAGATATTAGATATATTGGGATGCCGGCGCCCATCTCTGCTCTTCATCCGTTTTCCTCGCGTCTCCAGGGCCTGTCCTGCTCCCGGGTTCGCCGTGACTTGCTTCCTCCTTCCTCACCACTCCCACAACCGAATTAAACCCCCCAGCGAGCGCATTCAACATGGGCCCAAAAGACGTGCCTGGTCGCGTTCCCGAACCAGGCCCAGGTCTCTTTAGCACGTCGTTCAGGTCGCAGCTTTCCTCGTTCAACGCGTCGTCGCCAATTGCCGCGGCAGCCATTGCCCAAGATCTCGAGGATGAGGAATTCGCCGTGGACGACGACTTTGAGGGCGACGGGTCGTCCAAATCCTTCAAGCCATCCGAGTACACTTTCGCCGAGGGCTACCACCGCTCGAGTGCCGTGACCAGCGGCCCCCGAGGTACCGTCGTCCACGGCGCGCAAGAGCATGGGTATCTGACCGAGCGCGAGCAAAAGGAAGCGTGGAACGACGAGCGCAGTCTGCTCAGAGACAACAGCCTGATCCCGCCCAAGCACCCGCGCACAGGGAGCATCGACGGCCCCCACAGCGCTCACCAGGGCCTGAAAGATAAGTTTTCGATACCGCGGCTGCGCCGCAGCTTGGACGAGGAGGCGGCCGCGGATCACGCGAGCGCCGGCGCAGACGAGCGCACCGCCTTGCTGGGGGGCAACGGCGACCCCAACCAGCCCTACGGTGGCCATGACTCTCCGGAAGAAATCAACAAGCGCTGGGAAGAGGCCGTCGCGGCGGGTCTGATCGAGACGACCTGGCAGCGTGAGGCCAAGGTGCTGGCCAAGTACTCGCGCAGCCTGGTCCTGACCTTTTTGCTGCAGTACAGCTTGACCATTGCCAGCGTCTTCACCGTTGGCCACATTGGAAAGATTGAGCTCGGTGCAGTCAGTCTGGCGAGCATGACGGCAAACATCACGGGCTACGCAGTCTACCAGGGCCTAGCCACTTCTCTGGACACGCTCTGCGCACAGGCTTATGGCTCTGGCAGAAAGACCCTGGTAGGCCTGCAGCTGCAGCGTATGGTCTATTTTCTTTGGGCCATTACCGTTCCCATTGCCATCATCTGGTTCTTTGGCACACAAATCCTGGAGGCCATTGTACCGGAAAGGGAAACCGCCAGACTTGCAGGCCTCTATCTCAAGGTTTTGATCGTTGGCGCTCCGGGATACGCCGCCTTTGAGAGCGGGAAGCGCTACGTGCAAGCCCAAGGTCTCTTTTCCGCAACTCTTTACGTCCTCTTGATCTGCGCGCCGTTCAACGCGTTCCTCAACTGGCTCTTCGTCTGGCAATTCGAATGGGGCTTCATTGGCGCACCAATCGCCGTCTCCATCACCGAATGCCTACTCCCCCTCGGCCTCTTTTCATACGTCTACTTTGTCGACGGCCGCCAATGCTGGGGCGGCTTCAGCCGCGCCGCTCTACGCAACTGGGGCCCGATGATCCGGCTGGCGCTGCCCGGGCTGGTCATGGTGCTGGCGGAATTCCTCGCCTTTGAAATCCTGACCCTGTCGGCGTCATGGATCTCGACGACGCACCTGGCGGCGCAAAGCGTGCTCTCGTCCATCTCGGCCCTAACGTACTACCTGCCGTTCCCCGTGTCCATCGCCGCGTCGACGCGCATCGCCAACCTGATCGGCGCGACGCTCTCGTCGGCGGCCAAGACCGCCGCCAAAGTCAGCCTGGCCGTCGCCGCCATTATCGGCGTCTTCAACATGGTCCTCCTGTCCAGCCTGCGCAACTACGTTCCGCACCTCTTTTCCAACGACCCGGACGTCGTTGCCGTTGTCGCCGCCATTCTGCCCATCTGCGCCGCCTTCCAATGGTTCGACGCCGTCGCCGCCGCCTGCAGCGGCATCTTGCGTGGGCTGGGCCGCCAGGAGATTGGCGGTTATGTTAACCTCTTTTCGTACTATGTCGTTGCCATGCCTATTTCGTTTGGCACGGGCTTTGGCTGGGGATGGGGGCTGTATGGCTTGTGGGCGGTAAGCATCTGCTCCTCTACAATTCCTTCTTTTTCCCCTCCCTCATATATGCCTCTTCTCTTTCTCGTTGTGGCTGTGACTGACGCATCAACAGGGTCCCGCCATTGGCCTCGCCATCGTCTCCGGCATCGAGGGTCTCTTCATCTACAAGACCAATTTTCAAAAAGCGGTCGACGAGGCGCATAGGCGCAATGCCATGGGTTGATCCATTTTCGTCTATTATTTTTAGTCCTCCCCGCTCCCGAGCGACATTTCTGCGGCAGTGGGCGCCGCAGCAGGCCTCTCTTTTTTTCCTTCCTTTTTCCTTCTTTTCTGGCTTTCTTCTTCCAGTCTTTCATGCACTCCTCAGCGTAGATGGGATGAAAAGGGCGAGCGGTCGGTTGGAGCGTGTCCATCTGCATTTGTAGCTCCAGCGGTATCATGTTTTTGATCACGTCGACAGGTGGTTGGCAAGAGATTCGGCGGCATCATTGCACGGCGCGGGGCGGGCACATCTTGCCGCAGGTGTCTTTTGGATTTTGGTTGGCGTGAGATGAAGAAGGCAAAAATTTGGAATTGCATCATCTCCTTGGGTTTTTCTTCTTTTCTTTGCCCCGTCTCGTGCTTAATGTCAACCAGCCGACAAAGGGCGGTACCGCGCAGTTGCTCGCGTGGGTTGTATGGCATGTATTTTAGCTAACATCGAACTGCCCCTCTGCCACGCCACTCAGTCAACACGTTCCATCATGCACCAGGTACGCGACAAAAGTCTGCCTGAACCAGAGCCACGCACCAGCCGAGCAGACGAACCAACAAGGGGCGGCAAAGGCGTCGCCAAGGAGGGCGGCGGCCTGTTGTAGGAATAGATGCCGACAGCTAGCACAACGGCGCTCTGGCAGGTGACAAGTGTGGGTTGGGCGGTTGGTAGGGTTGATGAATGTAGA
This sequence comes from Phyllosticta ampelicida, assembly GCA_020351975.1. NCBI lineage: Eukaryota > Fungi > Ascomycota > Dothideomycetes > Botryosphaeriales > Phyllostictaceae > Phyllosticta > Phyllosticta ampelicida. The sequence continues at coordinate 10,195 of JAIFKG010001925.1, forward strand.
GCAAAGAAAATCAAAGCAAGTAAGTGCAATCGAGTGCAAGTAAGCTCAGAGCCATGCCAACGTCGCCTCAGCGTCAGGGGAGAATGGAGGCACCTCAGCGCATATAAGCACTCACGGAGAATTGATTTCGGATTTGCCAGGCTTACACACCGCTCTGGCATCCTAGGAAAAACCCAACCGCCCTGCTCTGGGTGGGTCGTCACCCTAATTGATGGTGAAGAAAAGAAGAAGAAGAAGAAGAAGAAGAAGGTTGTGTCCGCGAGAGAGGAGGAGAGAACGCGTGCGCGATGGACCAAAGCTAGCTACTATTACATGGATATCTCGAAACCAATTGGGGTTGGGATGTATGGGGGCTATGAAGCAGAGGTGGTAAGAGGGGTGGTGTAGAAGGGAGGAAGGAGAGGAGGAACCGATGTAGGAGAGAGTAAAAAAGAAAAGAGCCACAGCAGCGCAGGTCGAGCAAAAGTAGAGTAAGTCGGCAAATTAGTGCTCGTCCATCGCCCCGTCGTCTCTTCTCGTCTCGTCGCCTGTCGTTTCCGGCAAGCAAGCAAGCAACCATCTCTCAGCTCGTCGACCTATCATCATCGTCCATTACGTCGTCTTGGTTCTCAGTCTCATCCGACCCGACATCTTCTAGAGTTCTTGCGGGGAATTTCCCCTCCCTACCCCCTGATCTCCTTCTCCTGCACCCCACCAGAAACGATGTCAAAATCGCAATCGCGTTCGCTGCCCCCCAGAGTGACTGAGTCGCGTGCAAGGGCCAGGCTCTTGACCGAGACGCTGGAGCCGCCGCCCTTGACGAGTTGCACTTCGAAGCCTTCGTCGACGCGCTCCTTCCTCTCCTTCTTCTGCACCAGCTTGCCCACAACCCCAACCACGGCCTCGGTTCCTGCGCCATCACCTTTCGCCTGGTAGACATTGGCCACCGTAGTCAGCTTCTCGTCCCAGCCAACAACGCCCAGACCACCATCCGGTTGGGAGGGCGGATGCGCCTCTTTCCAACTCGCTCTCAGGCTAGCACTCCACCGCCAGCGCCTTGCGGTGCCTCTCGCCCGGTCGAGGCGGGATACCTCAGCGCCATCGCACGCCTGTGGAAGATGCAGATCGGGCGCCGACACGCTCGTGACGCTGCTGCCTCTGGCCAAGTTGCAAATCTCGCGGGCCGAGCTACTCTGCGGGACGGGGGGCTCATCGGAGTCTGATGCGGGCCGCGGAAGCGGGAGAGATGCAAAGGAGAAGAGAGGCGGGATGAAGGGGGCGGAGCTCTTGCGGGTGAAGGTTGTCTTGTTGACGTTGTTGCTTCCGTAGAGACCAGGGTTGGAGGGGATCGTGGGCGTTGCGTCAGCGGGGGAGGAAAACTCGACGGTGGTGACGATCGTGCGGGGAGAGGAGGGCGCAGACGCGGAGTTGTAGCCGGATGGGAGGTGAGTAGAAGCAAAGCTCGTTGGAAGAGGAGGAATTGTCGGCTTGGGGAGGGTTTCAATGGCGGCTTTTTGACGGAGAAAGGCTTCTCTATGGACGGTAAGCAGAGGTTCAGACAGCGATGGCAAAATGCTCACTGCTCCGGAGTCAGGCCCTCAAGCTTCACATCCAATCGGCGGAAATCTGTTGGTGATTGCTGTTAAATGAGGTTAGTATTGATCGCAAGTGGCAGGTTCAGCACTTACAATCTCCAGTGCAACCTTTTTTCGCGGCTGGTAGCATGGAAAGATTGTGGTAGCCACACTCTTGACGTCGGCTAGCCTGGCAAGTATCCACTGAGGAGCCATTGTGTTCAAAAGGATGTTTGGTGGAGATGGGAGCGTCCGTCTCAGACCAGCTATGACGTCGTCGTTGTAAAGGAGTGATGCATTGAAAAAAAAAAAAAAATACAGATTCACACGCTCGCTCAAGGTTCGACGAAAGCAAGAATACAATCAAGTCACACTTAATGATAATGGCACAAGAGAAAGAGAGGGAGCTCTTTTGTTTGGTTGTGGTGGAAGCCGACGGTCGGTGGCTTGATGGCAAGACGAAACAGACGTCCCGTTGCAGAAGCAGAGACATATATAAACGGCCGGCAAGAAATTAATGGATTCCCAACCCACACCAGCTCAGCAAGTTGCCACGAGGAAGGTCAATCATTCCTTGCGTTTCCAGCCTGGGCGTTCTTTGGTTTGGAGGAATAAAGAAAAGTCTGCTGCATGGGTTGATTACCTCGGAAAGGCGTGGAATGTCGCGGTGATCACTGACCACGTCGAGCCAGAGGCGAATAACTGCTGTCTCAGACAGGTGCGAGCAGCGCGGCCTTGGGTTCGATGATTTTGCATTACCTTGCTCAGCGGAGCGCCCTCTTGCTCGTCACAGCCAACATTGGTTGTCTTGTGATGGAAGTTGTCGTTGCTCTGGGCCACACGAGTCTAGCGATGCTCTTCGGTCGGATTGGCGTGTGCCACCGTTCCTTGCAGCATGGGAGCGCATTCCTGTACTAGGGGCTACGACACGCGCAGTTTGGACGGGCGCCCTTATCACTTGGCGCCCGGCGCTTACCGCAACGCAAACAGAGCGAAGAAAGGAGTGGTCAGGTGAGTACGTGTCGTCGCGTTCTTGTGCTTGACCTTGCTTCTAGCACGACGGTTGCAACCCATTACACTACTCGCAGGGAGAGGAGAGATAACTGCGTCACCGCAGACAAAAAAGTAGCTTCATTTCATTCTGTGCTTTAATCTATTTTGGGTAGTCCTTGACGTGGTAGCTCTTGAGCTTGACGAATTGATCGAATCCAAACTTGCTGAGCGTTTGGCCTTTGCCCGAGTCTTTCCATCCGACCCATGCAAGGTCCTACACAGATAAGTCAGTGAAACACAGAGAAACGGCACATGAAGTGACTCACCGGACTGGGGTAGTCACAACGGTTGACAAAGACAGTGCCAGCCTCGACGTCGTCGGCCAGCGCATGGCCCTTTTCAACATCCTTGGTCCAAATGCTGGCAGTCAGACCAAACTGGCTGTCGTTCATGAGGCGAACGGCCTCGTCGTCATTCTTGACCTTTTGGACGGGGATGATGGGGCCAAAAGTCTCTTCGGTCATGACGGTCATGGTGTGATCAACGCCGACCAAGAGCGTCGGTGCAATGTAGTTGCCATCTGCGGGTGGGTTCTTGAATGTCTCATTTTCTGGGGTGGCGTTTTTGGCGCCCTTATTCAATGCGTCTTGAATGTGCTCGCGAATGGTCTCCGCCGACCTCTTGGAAACGACGGGACCAACGTGGGTCGTCTTGTCAAAGGGGTCCCCGAGCTTGTAGCCGCTGAGAACCTTTTGGAGGTTTACCACAAAGTCGTCATAAATCTTCTCGTCAACGTACACCCTCTCGATGCTGCAGCAGCTTTGGCCAGAGTTGAAGATGGCACCGTCGACAATCTCCTCGGCCGCCCACGCAACATCTACATCAGAACGAATGTAGGCCGGGTCCTTGCCTCCCAGCTCAAGGCCGACCTTGACACTAACTCGGTCGCTGGCTGCACGTTGAACGGCGAGACCGCCCGCAACAGAGCCCGTGAAACACACGGCCTGGATGACAGGGTTCCTGACCAATGTCTCAATTTGCGTAAGGGATCCACAGTGAAAGTATTGAATAACGTTCTTGGGAAGGCCGGCCTCGACAAATGCCTGGTAAATGTGCTCGGCACTAGTGGGTGTCTGTGGAGAGGGTTTCAGGATGACGGAATTGCCAGAAAGGATGGCGGGCACAACGGAGTTAATAAGGGTCAGGTAGGGGTACTGTCAAGGTGTGTCAGACATTGCATGCAGTGGCGTGGGGTGATCGACTTACGTTCCAGGGGAACAGGATCAATACAGGGCCAACTGGGACCTTTTGAATGTACCGCTTGAAGCCCTTTTCGGCCTGGCCATCGGTAGCGGCCAATGCCTCATCGCTGACCTTGAGCAGGTACTCGCCGCGCATAACGGCGGTTGCCACCTCCTTGGCGGTGTAGGCAATTGGACGACCCATTTGCTCCGTAATCTCCTTGGCCATTGCATCCTCGCGGGCGCTAATGTTCTTCAGGGCCTTTTTTACGATGGCCTGCCTCTCGGCAAGGGTCGTCTTCTTGAACGACTTGAAGGCTTCGACAGCGTTGGCGGGCAGAGCTTGGAGGTCGGCGTCGGACAAGCCATTGCGAGTCACAACGGGCTTGTTTGTGATGGGGGAGATGGTGGTGATGGTCTCGACAGACATGTCTTCGGCGTGAGAGAGATGCGGAAGTCGTCGAGAGGAACAAGAGGCTTATGGATGGCGGCCGACTGGTGGTGTTGCTGATTGTGGTGAGGAAAATGCCCCACCACGGCGCGCCAGGCCATGACGTCCGCGGGGTCTCTTCGGGCCCTACCAAGCGTTATCGGCAGGCGTCGGCCTATCAACACCATGGCTTGACTATCACGACTCTGTCCAGCAAAATCATGCGAGGCACGCCTTTCTTTGCTCCCTTCCAAATGCGGTCCGAGAACCCCAGGCAAACACTCGTCCGGCGCACCACAACATAAGCACCTCAGTCGACGTCTTCCATGAACGGCGACGACGACCAATATGAGCTGATTATCACAAGCTCGTCCGGACTTGACCGAGGTGCTAGCCGCAGACTCAAAGCCAGGGGCCGCCAGATAAGATTGAATACCACGCATGAACAAGTACCATCTTCTTCTGCCGCCGCTGCTGCTGCTGCTGCGCCGCGCGCTTGCTGCCGTTCCGACTACAAGTCGGGGGAGACTTGTACACGCGGACTTGAGTCTGGACCCTTGCGAAGATCCACCACCAGCAGACCGGTTCGCTCTCAATTATATCAATCTGGAGCAATGCCTGCTTGCTGCCCAGATTGCCAGATCTCTCGGTTGCAGCAGGCCAGGAGATGCATGTCGCAAAGGCGACAATTTCGAAGCCCTCGTTATGGCACGAACCCCACAGCATATGTTCCCTGTCAGCCTTAGGGCCCTGTGCCTGTACGCATACTGCACATGTCCCCCGGACCCTGCGAGCACGACGAGCCATGGCTTGCCCAGCTTGACACGGCACGCGGAAGCATTCGAGAACTTTTTCACTTCGGCGACTGCGAAGAAATGTTTCGGTGCCATACATCACGCTGTTTCAGTCGATACAGCTCAGCCAACTTGGCTGTAGGCGAGGATGAGAAGCAGTACGAGGGGGAGAAGCAGGACGCAGAGGAGGAGGAGGAGGAGCAGGATGAGGAGGTGGTGTTGCTGACGATCGGGGTTAAACATCAAAGCTGTTCGGCGAAGCAACGCGACTCCAACGACCTGATTGACGCCGTTTGATATGACGCAAGCCGGACTTGACCGCGCCTCAGCCCACTGCCCATCGTCCACCGTCCATCGTCCACCGTCCACCGTCCACCGTCCACCGCCCATACCGCGAGCGTGGAGGTCTCGAGCATCGAGGGATCCATATCGGCTCCGCCCCCAGCGTTGCACGGAGGGCCGGCCCCGGGTTCCCAAACCGGCAAAGCGCGTCGCCTTTCTCTCGACCCATCTCTTTCACCATCAATGCCCAGAGAACCTCTGTCCCAGACAACAGTCCACGCCGCTCTCGTGGTCAAACGCCCCTGTCACCTTCAAGCCACTTGCGCGCCTTTTTGTCAAGGCCATCAGACGGCCTCATGCAACATTATGCTGGTTCTGCAAACGTTTGTGCCGCTAGACCTACGACACCGCCAGCGTGTCTACCCTCCTCAACGACGATCCCCCGGCGCACTGGTTCGAAATGGGTGAGATCCGCAAAACCAAGCCGGTCTGGAGGCACACGAGCGTTCCTCCATTGCTACGAGTTGTCCAAGGCAGAGCGATGCAAAACAGCGCACAAATTTAGAGCCTCCTGAAGCGCTGCTGGGTTGATAGTTCGAGCCTCGGACGAAGTTCATGCTCCCAGCCAAGGTGGCTGACAGAGTTTCTACGTGCGTGCATTATTTGTTGTTGTGGCGGCGAGGAAAACGCATCCAGTTTGATGAAGCACGTGTGGGGGCAAACGGAGCAGCAGGCCCATTTTATCGCCGACCGGCACCCCTGTACGATGAGGCAGAGGTTGCAGCGCGCGTGCAAGCGGGCTCCAGGCTGGTTCCAGGTCTGGGCCGCCCCGAGCAGACGTTATTTGGACTACGTGCAGAGCAGACGGAGCGTCATTTTGGCTTCCTGCGAATCACGACAAGCGCACCGCACCATCCTCGTACGCAGCGACCTTCCGAAAATGAGGTCTTCGCTCACATGGCCTCAGCCGCATGGCAGGAAGAAAAAAAAAATGATGCTGGCGTGTGGGTACGATCGACGTCTGCTCTCCGCATTCCCACATGCTCGTCCCACCTCTTGTTCTAGAAGAGCAAAGGAAAAAAGAAAACATTCCTGTTGGACCTTTGCGGGGAGGAGCCGGTTTTCAGTTGCCGACGCTGGGAGCTTGCGGCCACGCAGATTGAGTTTCTGCTGGGTTGGCTGGGCTCTGCTCGCTTCCACCATTTGCTGCTGCTGGCTCCCGCTGTGCGCTTCATCCCTTTGCCGGTGTCCCCCGGCACTTTGAAGCAACCAACCCAGGCTGCTACCAAGATGTTTATGACAGCATGCAGGAGCCCAGCGCGAGCCCGCCCCCGTCGGAGATGCCCAAGTGGACCTGGCCGCCATGCCGCCACAGCAGCTGGGTCAACCTGGGCGCCCCCGTTTACGTACCCCGGAAACTGCCTTGTATCGCGCAAATCCATCCCGCTCCCTGAATGCCCGTCCAAACAGACTGCCTTTTGGCCTCAGAGGCTTTGGTCGCTCGCGGGGAGGGGTCATTTGGTCAGCCAACATCCTCGCTTATTGGTCATGGGTGTGCGGGCAGGCGTCTGACAAGCGTGCGGTGCTGGCGACCCTTGGCTTACTGCCATCTGCCACTCCATCTCGTTTACAGCATCCATGCTCCGCCCGTCCCTTGATCTTTGATGCGCTTCCAACTAGCGGCCCCCCGGCACCTCGAGTGCACCGCCGGCGATGATTCCAAACACAGCCAAGCGTCAACTCTATGGCAGTCAGGGAGGTAGTGGCCTAGGGCCACGAGGCGTTCTGCTTTATGTTCCCTGAGCTGTACCCCGCGCACTCCGCGTTTGCTAGGTATATGGTACCTGGGCACACCGCATACCCATTCTTTTACACCCTCGCCTGTGCTTTGCGTTGCCTTACACGATATCTGCAGCCTCGTCCTACGTTCTGCGCCAAACTCAGCCTGAAAAACTTCTTGTCCGCTTGACCCAACCAGTTTCTTTTGGATCTCTGGTTTCTTTCACCCGGCCTTTCTCGCCCCGAGGCACTATCAACGAAAATGCTTTCCAACAGCATCCACCAATACTCCGTATCCGCCTTCAACCAACTGCCATCCTCCAGTCTCTTGAACCCCGAACAACAACTATCCTCGTCAAGGTTTCCAACTACGGGATTGGACACTTTGGCCCAAACCTCTCAGTATGCGCTGCATCACTACCCCCACGCGCCTCAGGCTTTGTCTGATGGCAAAAGTTTTGTAAAACAAAGACACCATCCATACATCAACGGACCGCCATCAACTGCCGTTCGCAGCTCCAAGGCTTCAATGCCGACTGAGCGGTCTGGACGAAGCTCAAACGCGCCTGTACGACGGCGAATTAGCAGGGCTTGTGACCAGTGTAATCAATTGAGAACCAAATGCGATGGGAAGGCGCCCTGTGCTCATTGCGTTGGTTCGTACATCCTTCACCTCTGCAGATCCAACGCTGACCCGAGCAGAATTTGGCTTGACATGCGAGTATCTTCGCGAGCGGAAGAAAAGGGGCAAAGCATCGCGCAAAGACATCGCCGCTGCGCAGGCCGCGGCAGCGGCCAGCGTAGCAGAGCCTGGACAGCTTGGCTCACCTACGCGTCGAACCGACCAACCAATCCGAGACGGGTCTACCGACGCTGGGCATCATGCTCACGGGGATGATTTCTCTCCTCCCCAATCAGCAGCATCTAATTCCATGGCTCTGGGAAATCATCGAAACTCGACGGGGGCAATTCAATATGGTGACATGAGTCAGAGGTATGAGTCTGTCAGCGACACCTCAGACGCTGGTTCGCACCAGATGAACGCGTCCACGGACAACATGGTCACCGGATTGGCCACTCCCCGCCTCTCGAGCACTGGGTTTGGGAATCCGCAAATGTCAATGTCTGACTATGGCTCAATGGACGATTTCCACCGCGCCGTGTCATCGCCTACATCGAACGGAACCTTTATTCTTCCAAGCAGCGGAAATGTGCAGCAGCACCACCAGCTTCTAACGACCAACGGCATGCCGCACTACAATGAACCTTCCTTTAGCATGCTAAGTCCTCAAAGCCAACACGGTCAGTCTGCTGGATTCCGAATGCAGACCGGAGAAAGCCCCATGGCAAACTTTTTGGGCAACTCTTCTGCCGACACTTCCCCTGGGTGGATGTCTTTGCCTTCGCCGTCCATGGCTACGCTCCAATCTAATCACCAGAATGGCTCCAGGCCTCTGCGATATCCTGTCCTGCAGCCTCTGATTCCTCACATCCAAGGCATCGTCCCTACCGACCTGGCCTGCGATCTTTTGGAATCCTACTTCAAGAGTTCAAAGTCAACCTTCATGCAGCCGGTATCACCCTACGTCCTTGGGTACATCTTTCGAAAACGCTCATTTCTCCGACACAGCCACCCTAGAGCTTGCAGTCCTGCCTTGCTAGCGAGCATGCTTTGGATAGGAGCGCAAACCCACGAATCGGCGTTTCTCACCTCACCGCCAACCTCTCGTGGAAAAGTGTGTCAAAAACTGCTCGAAGCTACTGTCGGGCTGCTCAAGCCTCTTATCCACAGTTCAGATCCGAGCAAACACGCGCCACCCAACCATGCGGCCAATACGGTTATCAATGGAGTTGCCCTTGGCGGTCTTGGGGTGACGACCCCTACGGCAGCGAAATTGTCCGATGATGAAGGCGCTACGCCTAGCGCTTCTGGCACACTGGACGACATTGCGACCTATATCCACCTTGCCGTGGTCGTCTCCGCCAGTGAATACAAAGCTGCTAGTTTGCGGTGGTGGAATGCGGCTTGGTCCTTGGCAAGAGAGCTTAAGTTGAGCAGGGAGCTTCCGCGAAGCCACTCGCAGCCCTCCCGTGAAACTGAAGACGATGCCGATGCCGAAGGCGAGGTCGACATGGATATGGCTGTCGGCAACCACGGCATAAATGGCCAGCTTCCCACGCCTCCGGAAGTCGTTTCAGAAGAAGAGCGGGAGGAGCGACGTCGCATCTGGTGGCTGCTGTACACAATGGATCGACACTTGGCTTTGTGCTATAATCGGCCACTATTCCTTTTGGATGTCGAATGTGAGGAGCTCCTGCAACCCGTCGACGAACCAAAGTGGCAGGCTGGCGAGTATTACCCCGAGGACCCTGACCAGCTCTATGGAGACTACCGAAGGAGGGGACCAAGCGTCGAGGCGTCGGGGTATTCGATGTTTGGATTCTTTACACCTTTGATGACCATACTTGGCGGCATCATCGACCTGGTCCACGCCAAAAATCACCCGCGCTTTGGGAACCGCTTCCGAAATGGAACCGACTTTACCGAATGTGCTACCGAAATCCGCCAACAACTCGGAGTTTACGAGCGCAGCTTGGTAGAAGTTGGAAAAAAACTCACTTCCAACAACAACTATGACTTGGCCGACACTGGGACACCTTCAACCACTTCATCGACTTCCCGCATAAATGAATCCACAATCCAGACCAAGAAGGCTGTTGCGTATGCGACTCACCTCATGCATACGCTCCATATCCTCCTTAACGGAAAATGGGATCCGATCGCGCTCTTGGACGACAATGACCTCTGGATCTCGTCGCAGTCGTTTGTGACGGCTACTGGTCACGCAGTGTCCGCCGCAGAAGCGCTATCAGATGTTTTGGAGTTTGACCCGGATCTCAGTTTCATGCCATTCTTCTTTGGGATCTACCTTCTACAGGGGAGTTTTTTACTCCTCCTGATTGCCGACAAGTTGCAAGGAGAAGCTAGTCCAAACGTCGTCAAGGCTTGCGAAACGATCGTCAGGGCACATGAGGCATGCGTGGTGACTCTCAACACCGAGTATCAGGTCAGTAACCATCACATGCACAAAGCATCGTACCACCCAAGCTAACCAGTTTAGCGTAACTTTCGAAAAGTCATGCGATCAGCTTTGGCCCAGGTGCGCGGTCGCTGTGGCGAAGACTTTGGCGAAGAGCAGCAGCGTCGCCGTGAAGTACTTGCTTCCTACCGCTGGACTGGCGACGGGACTGGTCTTGCTCTGTGACAATCTGCTGCCTCAACTGACCGTTACTACCTTGACGGGACAGCTGAACAATGTTGGGCTGCCCGTGCTCACACAAGGCAATGCAGCGCGGCGCACAGACGAGAGCCGCCCAGACAGGCATGTTGAGCCGCCTAGTGCACAATGTCCAGGCCCAATGCCAATAATCAAAAAAACGGCCCTCATTCAAAGTAAAAGCCGGCTGGACCCTTTGCGGAGGTCTACTTTCTTGTGCGCACGTTCGCAATATGGACCATTGTATCTACGCTCTCTGTTATTTCGGGACATTTTTAAATTCTATGCATTGATTGCGCCGCTGGCTTTGCAGCAAGCTGTAACGCACAGGCTAGGGAGTTGTTTTCGTCGGATTCTGCGCACTCTGGTTAAAGTTTTTATTTCATGTCCTCACGGTTAGGGTGCACGCCACGAGCATAACCGACACGAAGATCAGGCGAGCTTCTTTTCCAGTTCCCTTCATTTTCATCAGGAGTCCATGGCGCTCATGACACGTCCCATATACCCCTTCGCGGAGGCAGCTGGTGTTGTCGATGCGAGTTTTGACAGGTTCTATTCTACCCGCCTGTGCAGTTGCTTCCATGTCGTTCCACCGAGCTTAGCTATCTTGACCAATCCGACGAAGATGACCAAAATTTCCAAACCTTTTTTGAATATGATTTTTGGATTGGTAGGTGGCTGTTCGTCGCGCTCTGCGTCAATGGAAGGGACCAGATCGTTTGTGTAGACGAGATATCATTTGTCTCGCAAACCCACAGCTCACCCGCAGCAGGGCGGCAAGCAAGCGGCACGGGTTGACTTAGCCTCTCTACAAATGTTAACCGCACAGCAATTTCTCTTGCCGTTTTCGGCGCGCTTGGTGACAAACGATCAAGCGACTGCCGCGGATCTCTTTCCGCTGCCTCTCGACTTCATTTCCACGTTGAAAGATGTGTCCCGGATTCGCGTGGTCCACAAACTTCATCATCGCGGGGGTGGAGGCGGTGGCGTTGACGGGAGGCGCGAAGAAATCCACGAGCTCGAGCTCGTGATGATAGTGAGCACGTTGTGCGCCTGCGCCTGCCTCGTCCATATCCTGGTCGATCCAAGATACGCTTGGGCAGTCTGCGAGCGGCGCACTGTTGTATCTCATTCACAGTTTATCTTGCGAGAACTTGAACCACGCATGCATGTACTGTCTCCACATGCATTACGGAGCCCTTTGCTGTTTTCCAGACGCACAGATGACGATGAACGGGGCGAGCAGTCTGGACTCGATGGCGGTTGCCCAAGCACAACATACAGGCGCGGACGCCGCCTCGACTTATGCGCTGCATTGCTGTTTTTTTCTTTTTTTTTTTCCTCGTCTCCCGCAGCGGCCGCGGGCGCTAGGTATTGCGCCTTTTCTCAACTTTCGCTGCTATCTCCAATCGTCGCCGCCGACGTCGGCGGTCATCGGTGTTTGTTCTGCTTGGCTTTGGCTCGTTGCAGGCAGGGCTGACCGCACCCCGACGGATGAATACCACGTGTGGGGGCGTGCTCCTTATTAGGTGCAAACTAGAGTGAGGCGTTACTCAGCGGCCTCCAAATAGTCAACAAGTCTGGACACGATTCATATGAGCAGGGAAGGCTAGAGCAAGAAAGCATGTTTCCTTCAGGGTTGGGGGTTGCGGCTTCGGACGGGAGGGATGAGGGAAGTGCTGATTGATCGCATAAACGGCCTGTGCCGACCACGTGGTCTGGATATGCAAATGGTGAGCAGTGCTGATATCGAAACAAAACTTCTACTACTACCTGCTCGCTGATTGACGGACTCGAAGCTCTGCGATGAAACACCATCCTGTCTCGCCTGGTAATCGCGCGCAGCATGCACATATGGCTTCGACGCAACGTCCTGACTCAACCGATCTCATGTATGGACGGCAAGCGGCCGCATCGAAGGTTGGGAGAAGAGCTTTGGAACTTGCCGCGGCTTTCAGATGATGCAGCCCAGGAAAGAGGAACACAGCAGGATTGAGCGGTGGAGCACGAGGAGGGGCAGCACAAACAAACAGGACAAGGGGAGTAAACAGCGGCAACACTGGCCAGCAGCGCAACCCTCTGATCATTGATACCTCAGGCAAGATGGCAAGCCACCTCGTTACTAATCCCGTTCGATGTCGCCTCAGGCCGCAACATCCTAGCCACGGTATGTCAGGGACATTCCTTCTTGTCCACAAAACCTTGCGCGCGGGTACATGCTGTCCCTCGGCCACTAGCGGTGCCACTCGATCAAATCTTTCGCCGCGCCAGAAGGTTCAATGTCGTTCTTGAATCTAAGAGCAAACACAAGAGCAGCGCAGACGCGATGGCAAAAATAGTTGCGAACGCAGTCATGATGGAGTCAATCGCTGGATCCTTAACACCGCATCTACTGTCCGCGTTGAGCAGCTGCAGGGCTTCTGGTCACTCCAGCTGCTCACCCTATAGAGGGATCACTTGTAAGGCTGAGGAAACAAGGGTACCACGGGTGCGCCAATGGACAGCGAACATTCTACGATCCTTCTCAAAGGGTTGACGCTACGCACGTTTCCCGAGGCCGCGACGAGCGACCAGATGAAGCATTCCTTGCCGATATTTTTGGTTGGTCCAAGGAGACATGCGTTTCACGTCTGCGCGAGACTAATGAATGGGGTTGCGGTTCCTACGACGGTCAAGGAGCAGGTTTTCCGCAACGAATGAGTTTGTTCTTGCGCTGATTATGCCGCTTTGATTGCGCGATCCAAAAGTGTGTCTACCGCCCGAGCTCAAGAAAAGATTCCGATGGCTTTCTGGTGACTTGTGGTGACACCTTTACTGCTTCGTCAACGAGAAGGTTGGCGTCAGGGAAAGACGCTCCGCTTGTTGCAGCACCATTTACGTTATGGAGCTAGAAGGTCTAGCCGAACTAACGACGAAGTAAAAGGGTTCAACTTGCGAGGTGCTTGGCCTTGCACCCGCCCACCCGCTATTCTAGCCCGACACCGAGGCTGGTCATAGGATTCGGCTTTCCACAACCACAATCCCGGTCGGAATCTGTATCGCAAACAATTGAACACTCCATCACGTTGCCTCTCACTCATCTCGTATCGGCTCGCACCAACCCTCGTTACAGTCATTTTTGCGCAATCAGGTGAGCACTCGTATGACCAGCAGCTCCCACTTATTGATGTCAGCCCCCCGACAAGCGTTCGGCGTCAGGACTGAGGAAACGAGCAGAGAGCTATCCTAAGCACGCTAACGGGCGACTATTGCATACGCGATTACCGGGAGCCATGCCAGGGGTAGCAGTAGTCGGGTCGGCAGCAGCAGTCGGGTCGGCAACAGCTCAAGCAAGCAGCACGACACGCTTAGTTCACGTCGTCCGCTTCTGGGACAGCATTTCGTGTTTCCAATTGTATTTTTGCGCCCCAGTCCGGCGGACAAGACGATCCGCATCTCGTTAGGCAAATAAAATAAGCGTCAGGGCGAACGAGGTTGTCGGTCGTGATTGGCCATCCGCCAACCAACCTCCTTCCAGCATCCATTAACTGGCTCTATGGCTGTGATGGATGCCTCATCTAACTCCAGGTGGTGGCAAAAGTTTGTGCCACGGGGGCTGCTCATCCACCCGTGCGATCACTCACAGCGCTCTGGGTCTGGCGAAAGTCTGTCGGTCTGTTATTTTCACTACCCCCTGCCTGCCTGCCGGCCGCTCGAAGCTCGTAGGAGTCGGACGCGTGCCGCCAGGGATAACCTCTGTATGGCATCCCCAGTCTTGAGCTACTCGTATCTGGTTCCTGATGCAAGTGCCAGCGGCTGGCCTCGTTATGCGCGCCCCCCCCGCT
>JAIFKG010001927.1:0-33594 GCA_020351975.1 Phyllosticta ampelicida
CTACGAGCAGTAGATGTGCCGCGGGAAAGGGGGGGGTGGGGAAATTAATGTTTGGGAGGTGGGAAAATTAGGGGTCCCCCTTGACCAAATCAACCGAACGACCGGAAATCGGCACTGCCGAGGAGGACCCCGACAACCGCCAACACGACCCAAGCGACTGATCGAAGATCGAATTACGCGATTGGGTAAAGGCTACCATGGGCGCCTCGCTTAGGTGGGCAGCTGGGGGCGCTTGGCGGCCATGCGTCGTGGCTTGCTAGGCTCCTGCGTGCGCGTGTGGTGGTTTGTGGCTGCGGACCGTCCCATTCACGGCGTGTTCCTGGCCAGGGATAGCAATGGGAACGCTGGAGCGGCGCAGTCTGATGCGGTTGTGGCGTTGTCGAGAGGCATTAGTGGTGGGATGTGGAGGTTCGAGACCGCTGAGTTCGGCTTTTGGGTTGACGATGAATTTCCATTGCGAGCTAGTCCGGCGACGCGATGGTACTCTGAGCCCTACGACTTTGATGGAGGGCTCGCCAGGATATGTCTTTGAGGTTTCTGCAAAGAAGCAGATCGATCAGACGCAGTTCAGAATCTTTCGGGAGCTTCTTCCACGAAGGGCTGAGGAGCGGTCGTCAATTTGATGACAACAGCTTCGCAACAGGGGGTCCAGTCACGTGTCTCTCAGAACCACGGCCCTCGAAGCTTATATTAACGTCTACAGAACAATTTACAACCGCGTCTGGTCCGGCATCGGACAATCGAAGAGTTTCTCCACATGAAATGGCATGTTTGAATCAGTTCGCGTGGGACGTGCGTCGGCGTCGCGTCCTGCGAGTTCCCCACCGGTTGCACTGCCTTCGACGCCGACCGCCTTGCTCTCATATCTGATCAGACATTTTCAACACCACAGCAGCTTTGAATGTAGTGCACCGCGGCCACCGTCAGAGCTCTGCGCCCATGTATGTCCTGAGGATTGCTTGCCATCGCCATAGCCTGTCACCACAACGTAGGCGCTGGTCACGGCAAGAAGTCGATAGCGAGGGCCCATCTCGTCGTCGTCCAACGAACCCCACTTTCGAGTGCTGCTCTTTCAGAACAGGAACACTCGTCGTGTTAATTTCGTCCTCGCTGAACGGCTGGCGTAAGCCTACTCTCGCCTGTAGCCTGCTTGCGTAAACCCGTGCGCCGAGGAAGACAATAAAAAAGCCGTCTGCAATTTCTACTTCTACTGCTGCCCTTTGATGGTGGTGTCCGTCATCTGATCCCGGATTCTGCGGCTCTTCTCGCCCTTCACGACATCATCTTCCACCACCACCACCACCGCCACCGCCACCGCAACCCACCACGATGCCGCGACTCGGCGACCTCGGCGCCAAAGTGCTCTCCGAGCTCGGCATCCTCACGCTGATGGCCTGCCCGCGCGACGTCTACGTGATCTACGCGATGCGCTTCCTGCGCATGTCGGCATACGGGGGCGCCGCACTCATCCTCGCCCTCTTCTTCGAGCGGCTCTCGATCCCTGACGCGCGAATCGGGCTCTTCATGACGCTCACGCTGCTCGGGGATGTCGGCGTATCCCTCGTCCTCACGCTGGTGGCCGACGGGCTGGGCCGACGGCGCACGCTGCTGCTGGGTAGCGTGTGCATGTCGGTGGCGGGCATCTTCTTTTCCATGTCCAGCAACTACTGGAAGCTGCTGTTCGGCGCCGTCATTGGTGTGATAAGCGTCAGCGGCAACGAAATCGGCCCCTTTCGCGCCGTCGAGGAGAGCACGCTCGCGCAGCTCGTTCCCGCCGACGCGCGCTCCGACGTCTTTGCCTGGTACGTCGCCATCGGTACGCTAGGCACGGCGCTGGGCTCGTCAGGCTGTGGCTTCTTCGTCGAGCACATCAAGAGCTTCAGCGGGTGGAACGAACTCTCGGCGTACCGCGCCGCGTTCAACCTGTACGGGGCGATAGGCCTGGTCAAGGGCGCATTGACGCTGCTTCTGAGCCACAAGTGTGAGGTCGAGACGGCCAAGGAGGTGCAGGCAGAAGAGGGCGCTGAGGACGAGCAGGAGGCCTTCTTGATGCAGGGCAGGGACGCCGCCAACAACGACGATGAGCAAGACGAGAATAGTGCCACAAGTGCGCCGTCGCAGCAGCAGCAGCAGGCCCGCCGCAATCCTCCTCGTCCAGCTCCCCCTGAAATCACGTCCAATAAACGAAACGGAAACGCCATCGCCTCGCTCTCCTCCGGCACGCGATGGACGCTGCTCAAGCTCAGCGGCCTCTTCTTCGTCGACTCGCTCGCCTCGGGCATGGTGCCCTTTAGCCTCATCAACTACTTCATGGACCGCAAGTTCCACATGGCCAAGTCCAAACTCGGAACCATCACGTCGGGCGCGTGGTTCGCGAGCAGTATCGGCAATATCTTCGCGTCGGCCATCGCCAAGCGCATCGGCCTGGTCAAGACGATGGCCTTCACGCACTTGCCGTCGGCCATATTGCTGGCGTTTTTCCCGGTACCCCGCACGTTGGGCGCCACGGTGGCGCTGCTGGTTGCGCGCGCGCTGCTCGCGAGCATGGACCAAGCGCCGCGCAGCGCCTTTCTCAGCGCCGTCGTGCTGCCCGCCGAGCGCACCGCCGTCATGGGCATCGTAAACGTCGTCAAGACGCTCTCGCAGTCGGCCGGCCCCTCCTTCACCGGCCTCCTCGCCGGCAACCACCGCTTCTGGGTCGCTTTCGTCGTCGCGGGCGCCCTCAAAGCTTCCTACGACGTCGGCCTGCTCGTCTTCTTCGTCAGGACAAAGCTCGACGGTGACAAGCCCAAGGCGCGTACCATGCAGCAGCTGCAGGACGACGACGACGATGACGATGACGACAGTCTCGCAAGTTTGCTCGAGGCGCCCGAGTTTGCGGGCCATGTGAGTGATGAGGAAATGGACGATTTCGTGGAAGACGGGCCGGGTGGAGGCGGCGGCAGGGGTAGTCTGGACGACGAGACAGAAGGGCGACAGCAGCGGCGGTAGCATGGCGGTCGTCCTCGGCGGTGACGGACGAGCTGCACAGCAGCAAGCAGCTGGGGACGAGGACGAGGGCATTGGTCGTGCTCATGATGGGCAGAAATACAGGCGTGACTGGAGCAAGAAAGGAGCAAGTGAGGTGGATAAAGACAAGATGCTTTTTCATTTAATGCCAAAATCTAAAAATTTACTTGCGTGCATACATACATACACCAAGGTCGACCGGCAAGGCCGTCCCGAGACGTCTGGATCTACCCCCAACTGAGGTCAGGCTTGAGGCATAAAACGCAGCCGCTATGCAGACATCCGCAAACCTTCTGCCCTGATCATTCTAATGCCCATTCTCATCGCCAACCTCCTTCACACCATCACAACCCTCACAGCCACCATTCCCACGCCAAGCCCCCTGCTTGACCCCCCTCCAGCCCCTTTAAAGCTCATCGTGCGCAAACTTGGCCTTCTTGACCTCAGGCATGGCCGCAATCTTGGCCACCAAGCTGGTCCAGCCGGTGAAGTGCTGGGTGCGCTGGCCCTTGCCCGTCTCGTCGTTGTACTGCTCCCACGCGAAGCCTGTCTCCTGCCAGCTCTCAAAGACAGTGTCGACCAGGTTGCGGCGGAGTTCGTTGTACATGTCCGCCGCGCGGGCGCGGAGCGGGCTCGTCGCGTTGGTCGCGACCTCGTAGAGGCGGGCTACCGCCAGGTAGTTGACGTTGAGCCATATGGGAGAGCGCCAGTAGTTCTCGTCGGTGCCGTAGGCGGGGTCCTGTTTACTGAGGCTGCGGATGCCGTGGTCGCTCCAGAGCTCGTCCGGGTCGCTCAGGAGGTCGAGGACGTGCAAGAGGCGGTCGTCCGACTCGACTAGGCCGAGCAGGAACGGGAAGAGGCTGATGTAGCCCTTGTGGCAGATGAGGGTGGACTCGTCGTATGCATCGACAGTCGAGTCGCAGTACGTCTTGTGCGTGTCGCTCCAGTGCAGGTCGTCGACGTTGCGTACAATGGCCTCGTAATACTTGGCGTACTCGGCCACGTCGTCTTCTTCGTCGAGGAAGGAAGCAATGTCGCGCATCGACCGCGTCATCATGCCGATCCAGCTGAGCAGGTCGACGTGCAGCTCACCTGGGTGCGGTGGCTGCGCCCGCGGGTAGTCATCCAGCCCAGAGGTGAGGATGTGGCGGGGAGTGCGGCCACGCCAGCGGTAGCCCTCCTTGGACGAAAAGGCTTCGCGGTCGTACGATTTGATGTCGCCTTGCTGCGTGCGCCGGAACCAGAGGTAGTGCTTCTTGAGAAGAGGGTACAAGTCCTTGAGGTACTGCACCGCCGCGGCGTGATTTTCGAGGTAGAGGGATCTGGCTTGACCGGCAACCTTTTCTTGATCCGTCGAGAGCACCCCAGACTTGAGCTTCTCGGTAAAGGCGCTGAGAATGAAGAAGAGGGTGGGCGGGTTGGCGTAGTGCGGGTACTGCACCTGGAACTCGGAGGGCACCTTGCTGCGAGCCTCCGGGCCCAGAATCTGCTCGCGAGCAATCCATCCGTCCTCATCCATCAGGTTGAACCACGACTTGATGATTTGGAGCGTGAGGTCAATATCCCAGTCAACAATAGGGAGAAGATGAAAACCTTCGTCCCACAAGAACCCTCTGGGAAAGAATGGCCGCGACGGAATACTCGTAAACAGCTCGTATGGACCCTCGAGCTGCGGCTCGTTTCTGGCGCGCGCCTCGGCCGCCGCCTCCCAAAAGCCCTCATCCTCCTCTTCATACGCGGGGTCGTTGGAGCGGTCAACGACCTCGTCGCCGTAAAAGTAACCAATGCCGCCAACCAGGTTGGAAAACAGCGACTTGGAAAATTCGTCGTAGTGCTCGTCATCAAACGGCGCCTGCGGCTTGAGAATCTCGTCATAGCGCTTGGAAAAGTCGCGCACAATGGCGTCAATTTCCTCACTGACAACATCCGATGTGACTTCGTTGGGCGCCGAGGCTGACGAGTAAAGCACGTCAAACTCGAACGGGCCCTCAAAAACCTTTTGGACGAGATGCAGCGAGCCCATGCCGGGATTGTTGATGATGGTATAAACCTGCTCCGGCGGCGGCATGTGTTCCTGGCCGTACTCCTTGACGACAGCCTCGACATTCTGCTTCAGGTGCGCAAACAGCACGTTCTTGACCTGCCAGATGGCCTGCTCAGGCACCTGGAAGCTATGCACAAACGTGTGGTCCAGCGGCTTCTTTTGGTACTCGGGATGCACCTCGGCTGGATGCTCGCCCTCGCCCTTGGTAATCTTGAGCACAAACTTGCCCAGCTCCGCCGTTTGACCCAGAAAGGTGACATCCCCTGAATAGCCCAGCTCTTCTTCGTTGTCGTCCTTGACCGACAGGGCGCCCAGGCCTTCAAAGCTTGCGTACGAGATGACGGTCGTCTTGAGGTCGGCAGGCGCATCTGGGCGCGGCGTACCCTTGACCCTGACAGCCCAGCTGCCGCCGTGCTCGCCGCCAGGGATCTTGACGAATTCCGTCGAAATGTCAATCTGGTTGCCGGCATCGTGGATCGTCTGGCGGCCGCCGCGGCGCGGGTCAAACACGTCCCAGCCGTAGCCGGCCATGCCCTCGTTCTGCTCGCACGTGTGACGAAAGTCTACACGACCAAACGTCAGCCATTGCTCCTACTCAAAATCTCCAGGGCTCGTACTGTGCTGCACCGAACTGTAATCTTCAACCTTGGCCCACAGCAATCCCACGGCCAAGCTTTTGGGAATGCGTGGCCGGACACCAAAGTACAGATTTGGTTTGTAAGGACCCCATAGCAAGCTGGCGTTGGTAGCCCTCTCGATTTCCTTGACAGCGGCGGAGGTGTCGGCGCTGGCAGCAACCAGCGGGGCCGTGAAGAAGGCTAGTGCGGCGAGGACGCAGGCGAGCAATTCCATTGGAGAGCGCACAGAGCTTCCAATTAAGCCCGACGGCGCTGGTAACGGTGTCATGGTCGAATTGGTGGAGGGGTGAGCTCCGTTGTTGATGATGCAATTTGAGCTCGACGGCTTCAAAGTGGCCGACGTGGCTTGCTCTCGGCGCGACCGGCCACCACTTCGCAAGAAGAGCTCGTTACAGCGTGAGTGCGAGAAGATGCGGCCAGGTCTGGTTCTAAATGAGGGAGGACTTGGAAAAAATGCGGTTTGATTGGTATCTCGGGTTGAGAGGTCTTTGAAAACCTCAATTCGTAATGTACAAGGGGCAACTTTAAGTCTGATTGCAACCTTGCCCAGCTCCAACGCCAAAATCTGTGCTTCTAGAGACTCGCAACAATATTCCCTCGTCCCGCTCAAGACTCTCGTGTCCACAGTCATGTTAAGCTTGTTGAATTTACCGACTTGGACTGAGCGGTCTGTTGAAGCCTCCGGTACGGTTCATGTATTGCCTGTACTTGGTGACCTTCTCCTTCTTCACCGCATAGTTGTATTCGTTTCCGGGAACCTTTTGCTGGTGCGTAGACCGAAACTTGCTGAAGCCCATGACCCTATGCATCTCTGCCTCGTCGGGATCAACATCTTCCGTATCAACGACCATGGTTTCGCCATTGGCACTGCCATTGGCCTGTAGCGGTTGGTACTCTTTCTCCCACGCCCGTGCGCTGGGCTGGGTCACACCGCCCGCAAATAGGAGGCCTGCACCCTTGTGAGAACGGCCGGCTCCTCCTCTGTCGGCTGCTGGGGCACGAGGGCCGCGCGGTGGGCTTCGTCTTCGGTCGCGGGTATCGTGAGCGCGGGGTGAGCGGGACCTGTCGCGGTCGTCTGCTTTGATTAGCAAAGATCTTGCTTCAAGGCGTGTTGGAGTACCTCTTCTCCGTCTATCACGGCTGTCGCTTCTGTCCCCACGCTTGTCGCCGCCCCGACGGTCATCGTGCCTCTCTCTTGAGCGCGACCGAAATCTACCACCGTCTTTTCGTGCGCCGTCTCTTGAGCCTCTCGATGGGGGAGGTCTACTTCGGTCGTCGTGTTCCCACATGGACGCAGAGTCAGGCCTGCGCGACCGCCTGAATCCTGGCTCGACCATTATGCCGGGTCTTATTCCTGACTCTGGTCTTGACCGAGAGAGAGCTCTGGCTCGACACAGTCGGACGACCCTGGGCCTGGGCTCCTGGGGCGCCGATCTAAGGCGCTTAGAACTTTTCACAAGATGATCGAGTCCGGATACTTCTGCTTGTGGCGATATAGAGATGCGGAGGTCGTGTGGGAGCAAAGTTTTGGTGCGGCTGCTAACGGTTTTGGGAGACGTTGGGTACGGCGAGTGCGGTAGAGGAAACGACTGACAGTTTTCTGAAGACTGGCGGCTGGGAGATGGAGATTCAGATTCTCGCAGCGGCGAGCTTGCAGACTTTGGAGACTGCGGTTGTGAATTGCTGGAAATGCGCAGGCGATAATTGCGTGGAGTTGGTTCAGAGGCACTCGGCAGTGAAGAGGTCAGGTGGCGCAACAGCGAATGAAAAAGCTCCTCAGAAAACCTGGGAGCGACAGGCGGCGGCGAAAAGACGCGTCGAGCGACGTCGTTGTTGGCGTTGGTGGATGAGTTGAAGGACGCGGGCAGCGGAGGTGCTGGCGGCGCTGCAAGAAGCTGGCGCTCGCGGGCCCGTGCTTCCTCCAGCAAGAGATGCTCAGAACGCCGACCATCATTATTTCGGTACTCAAGCAGGCCCTTTTGATCCTTCCGATCCTTCCCATTTTTCTTTTCTGTTCTTTTTTCCCTGGAGTTGAACGTAGAGGGGTATTTCCTGGTCGTTTTCTTCGTCAAAATGCCATCCGGGGCCTATCTGACTTATCGTGAGATACTGCGCTATAATGAGTCTGAACACCTTGTCCAGAGATCCACCTGAATAGTCCTTGAGCCCGCGACGTGGCTTGTACTTTGATTTTGAAAGACAAGTACAATTGATCTTGTGTCTTAGTAGAGATTACCATCTAAAACTCACCGGACTGGGTAAACCTTTGCTCTTTTTTGAAATCCCTCCAAGCATTGAAAAGGCCACTCCATGACGAACGTGCGGCGGAACGCCCGATCTTTTCACATCTACTGGAAGGCATGTCGAAGTGCGGGACTGATTTTCGGTCCGACCGCTATGGGTTCCATATCGAATGGCTGGGGGGACTCAAGACAAGAAAAGTGGCAGATGGGACAAAGACGGGATGCTCCAGAGACAATCGAAGACCTTTGAATGAACTGCACATATTTCCTGCCCCAAACGGCAGCAGCGCCTGTATGCGCCCAACCGCCTTACATCCTTTCATGTCTCATCCTCTTCCTCGTCAAAGTCGTCCTCCTCGCCCAAATCATAAAGAATCCTTCCTCCCTCACCCGGCCCCCCCCCCTCTGCGCATCAAAATACGGCAACACGACGCCGTCTCTATCCCTGCGCTGCTTCTCCGTCAACCCCAGATCAAACGTGGTATCAAACTCGTCGCCCTCCTGGGCTGCATCCCCCGCATTTGGAACATCTCGGTACCAAGGATGGTCATCCAGCAGCATCACTTGGGGGGTCTTTTGCTCTTTCGATACGGTTTTTGGATGAGAAGGGTCTGGCAAGAAAAACCACTCGTGGACGCCCCGCCCGCTCTTCCGCCGGTACTCCATCTCGAGAACGACGCCTCGACGTAGGTGCTCGGCGTTCCGGCTGCGGTCGTCGACGGCGGCGGCTCCGGCGTTGCGGCCCAGCCCGCCGACTACGCCCTCAACCTCTTCGCTCAGCCCGAAGACGGGGCTTGCCTGGCTCTTGTCGCGAGCCGCTTTCTCCGCCAGTACGTGATGAAGTGAGTGCGGACGCAGGATGGTCGTGAAGAGGTACTTGAGGAGGGTGAGGGGATGGGGGGCGTACGGGTCGCGCAGCGACGACAGCGGCACGTCCGCGTGGTAGGTGGCGAGGAGGGAGATGCCGGGGCCGAGGAAGTGAGAGAGAAATTCGGGGAGATTGGAGCTAGTGCTTGGGCGGTTGCAGAGGTGGTTCAAATTGTCGATTATAAGGAGTACTTCTGAAGAAATGTCACCAGGGAATTCTTAAGATGCCAGAAAGCGTGGGCACACGGAAAGAGAAATGCATGAAGACTGGATGCCGGGCAATGGGTCTAGATGAACCTACTCTGCTTCCCCTTGGCCTCGGCCAACATCTTCACCAGCTCGCGCTGCATGACCGCCGACGACTGCTTGGTGCCCTGAACAAGAACATCGACGCCACGCGGCTTGCGCAGCGTCTCGAAGCTGACGAGCACAATCTTGATTTTTGCAGCCTGCCAAACAACCCAAACGAATCAGCAAGAAAATCACCTAGCTCTCCTCATCTCTCCACGAACAAGAAAGTAAGCGCGTGAAAGTCTGGAACTGGAACAACCGCACATTTGCACGCTGCACAAACTCGCGCACCACGCCTTTGCCGCTCTTCTCCAGCGTGTCGACCACCAGCGTAAAGGGCGACGTGTTGTCACGGCAGCTTAGCAGCTTGGACATGAGCAGCAAATTGTGCGCTCGTCGGTACTCTGCTTGCTTTGATGTAGCCATTTTTTTGGTTTGCCGTTCTCGGTGATGTGGTTTAGAGATGGTCAAGCAAGCTTGTAAGGTTTGGCGAGATCCCGGGCAGCAACAGCGAATGCGCACGGCCCTGTCCCGGTCGAATCCCGGGATGTCACCACAAGCACTGAGATGCCAAATCAGGATGCGGAGGATTGCATGATTAGATAAACCCTCTTTGTAGCTCCATAATTTTGCAGCCACAACCACTCAGGCTTGCTCTGCAATTAGCTAGTACTATCTTTCGTAATATGTGCCCCTGCTATGGAGCGCTCTATCCCAGTCACTCTCGCTGTGTATGCTGCTATGAACGCGGCCCCGTATTTTTATCGAAACCCACGCGACTATGCTCATTGAGTGCTCACCTTTTTTTTCAACCATGGTTTGGCGCTCCGT
The DNA here is from genome assembly GCA_020351975.1 of Phyllosticta ampelicida. Taxonomy (NCBI): domain Eukaryota; kingdom Fungi; phylum Ascomycota; class Dothideomycetes; order Botryosphaeriales; family Phyllostictaceae; genus Phyllosticta; species Phyllosticta ampelicida. The sequence goes on from JAIFKG010001927.1 coordinate 9,924, forward strand.
TGCGCCTAACCATGTATCGGCCATTTAGAGCAGAACCCGAACCCGAACCCGAACCTCATCTCAGACGTGTCACTCATTCCCAAAGGCAAGCCGGCGCTTGCAACAGGCACAACTGTGTCGTTCACTTGAATTGTCCTCCTTCGCTCTTCTTGGCCCAGTACAACTCGCGCCGCTCCCAGAGGTGGCCGATGTCGTTCTTATTCCTGAAGACACGGAATTCCTTCCAGGCATTATGGTTACGATAGGTGCTGACTCTTCCATCCTCCCTGATTATGGCGTCACCAAGCTGCTGCGGGGTGCTGAGCGGATCCGTCACCAAGTCCTGGCCGGCACTGGTTGAGCTGAATTTGGCTGTGCCGGGTGGGAAGCTGAAGACTAGCTTGTGGTCTTCGGTGATGGAGATGACCTGCAATGGAGTCAGTAAGAGCCAAGTGTGTGTCGAGGCTATGCCCAGAATAATGTGTGCCGAAGCAAGACTGTATTCAGAAAGGCAGGGGTAACTACTCACCTTGGCCTCCTTATCCACAACGGCGCCGTCCTTGGGAAAGTTGCGCTTGTACACCCACACGTCGCCGACCTGAATAGTGCCCTTCCGGACCAGCTCGTCGAGCTTGATCTTGCTCGACTCACCAGCCAGAACGTCGTACTGCAGCTTCTGCTTCTGGCCCCAAAAAGCCTCCATCTCCTGCACTTTCCAGTCGTCGAATTCGCCACGCGCGCGCATCTCCATGGCGGCCTGTCCTTCGTGCTGCCAGTCGTGATCCAGCCGCCCTTCGCGGAGGTCCTCGCCAAACATGGCAATGTCGGAGAGAAGGGCCGAGTTGTTGAGGAATTCGTGCACGATCTTGAAGAGGCACTCGCCGTCTACGTTGGCGGGGTCAAGGTCCAGGCTGGGCACGTTGGGGAGCAGGTTGATCAGCTGCACCTGCTGCTCTTTGCTCAGCGACTCCCAGGCGCGTGGGTCTTTGAGGATTGCCTGCGTGGATGAGACTTTGGCGCGCTTTTTAAAGAGGAATGTAAGCTTACCGTGAGGTTCACCTTGCCCAGCCTCGACTTGGGATCTTGCAAGAGAAAGTCTGGCGTCCATGTGGGTGCGACGCGCTTAGGCTTCTCACATCCACTCGACGTTCGCTTGGCTTGAGCTGGTGCTTCGGCTACGAATCCATCATCGCTGCCTGCTTCATTGTAGCTCTGAGGTGCCTTGCGATGTCGACGAGAGCGAGGCGCACGAGACTCTACTGTATTTTCTGCGTCCATGATTTGCTCTCGGGTTGAAGTCAGCTCTGCTTCACACTCGAGTTTGTTTTTGGATGCTTCAGCCTCGAGCGGTGGGTCTTGGCGATGTTTTGACGAAGGACTTGGGTCATTGGTGCTTGCCTGGCGGTTGGCTTTCGTCCGAAGCGGCGCACTGGAGTCGATGTTTCCTTCATAACGCTCTTGTACCTTCCTCTTTCGCACCGGACGATCGAAAACTTCCGTGAACACATGAAAGTCGCGTACAGATGATGTGAGAGTCGATCGCTGTTCGTCCCCCTCGCTCTCAGCTAGAGACGTTTGGCTTGTGGTTGGAGATCTTTGATCATCCCCTTCTTGTACACTCTTTTTATCCTGTTCATTGCATGTAGGCAAGACTCTTGCGACAACGTCGCTCGTTGTTCGCAAGGTCGTCAGTTCTTGCGGCGCAGCCGGCAGCTTGGAATGGTCAAAGTCTTGCTCCGACGCTGCATCTGAAGCGCTCTGGACAGGGCCTCCGCGCTCGAAGTCCCCTTCCAGTCCGTCATTGTCGACGATGTCAAAGTCACTGTGGACGTCAGACAAAGGCGCGGAAGTCTTGGCGTCCGGTTCCATAGCTAGTACAACGACTGTACAGTCACGTGATTCGTCGATGGCGATAATTTGGTTAGCACCAAAAATATATCCAGGCTCGTGATGAAACGGCAGGACTCTGGAGAAATTGTTTAACAGTCCCTCGCCCTGGGAAAAGTTTGCAACCGGCAAACAACCAAACTTGTCGTTGCCTGGATTTCAGGGGCTCCTAGGAAAGTGATGTGTCGTTCCACGGAGTGATACCTAATCAACCAGTCCCAATGCTGTGAGGAACAAGTCCAGCGTTCATTGATCCAGCTAGAAGCTGCTTCCTAGCCAGGCAGACAGTGTGCGACTTTCTGTGGAGAAGTAAAGCAGGCTCTGCAAGCCCAGAGAAACCGACCCCTGGCCTCCAGATGTGCCAGACACGTACGAGAAGGGTAGGAGCGCGGCCGTACAGCTCCAGACGTGGTGTAGCAGCTCTGAAGTTGGTTTGGTTGGGGTCAGTTGGTGGACGCGTCTGGAGCCTGGGCAAGCTCCCTTGGGCCCATGACGTTGCTTCGATAAGGGTAGCAAAGCCAGCATAAAGACCACGTCTCTGTTTCTGCCACCGCCGGCATATCGGCGCTATTATGGCCGATACGCCGACCATCACATCACCATTGTTCACTTTCCGGCCATCAACAACATCCAATCTACCTCTTTTCGAACTGAAACCACTTGTTGATGCGCCAGCGAAGCGCTACGGACTGTCGCAATGATAAGGTCCACGCAAATCGCGCGGCTGGACGGTATGTGGCCCCTTGCTCAGCAAAGGCTCCAGAATCACGTCCGCGTGTCCTCAACCGACCCCCGACCTCCAGCTTAGCGACGGAGGCGCTGACGGATGTTAGGCCTGATCCTGGCTGCTTCGGTGGATGATGAACAGGTACGGAGTCTCCTGAAGAAGTCTTTCTGGCCGCAGACATCATTGTGGCTTGTTGCTGATTTCCGACGTTGGGGCAGTCCGGATCCGAGCTTGTCGACATGAAGAGCAAGGTCAAGCAGATCCTCCGGCGCGTCAATCGCAACTCCGAGCCCCAGGCAAGCATCGAGAGTAGCCAATACGCAATCCAGTAGGCTTGTCCCGGCTGTGGTCGCGTTGTCGTATTTGCTCACCAGGACCTCCACAGCTACCTCATTGACGACGCTCTCGTCTTCCTCTGCATTTGCGACCGCTCATATCCGCGGAAGCTAGCTTTCACATACCTCGCCGACCTCAAGTCAGAATTCACAACCACATATCCTAGCCAGCAATACCTGGCAGCGACGTGCCGACCGTATGCGTTTGTCGAGTTCGACACGTTCATCCAGCGCACCAAGAAGACGTATCAGGATAGCCGTGCCACCCAAAACCTCGACAAGCTGAACGATGAGCTCAAGGACGTGACGAAGATTATGACCAAGAACATTGAGGACTTGCTTTACCGCGGCGACAGTCTTGAGCGTATGGGCGACATGAGCAGCAGACTCAGGGAAGACAGCAGAAAGTACCGCAATGCTGCCGTCAGGATCAACTGGGAGCTGCTCCTTAAGCAGGTAAGGACATCGCACTGCTGTCTTTTCCTCGTTGTAGGCTGACATTCTTGCAGTATGGTCCGGTCGGCGCTCTGGCTTTCATCATGATCGTCTTCATCTGGTGGAGATTCTTCTAAGAGCATTGCACGGCGTCGGTGAACTTCTCTTCTTCGGCAACAATTTTTTCCTAATGCGTTTTCCTATACGTGGGACAGGGCCAACAATTCAAACGTCGATGATGGCTGCAGCTGTTTTTGCTGATTGTCGATCTGGACTGGATATCCATCTTCCGTACGTGTCTCGTGAGTGCTGACAAGTCCCCATTTAGGTTCTTATCTCCTTTTCTCTTTCGAGCTTTCTTCTTGCAAGAGCATTCAGCCCCTTTTAAGCTCTGAGCATTGCGCATTTCCAGTTGTCCTTTTCGTGTCGAGCCGTTGGGTCGTGGCAATTCCTCTTTCCATTCTCTGCGAGTCTATTCTTCGCTCCTCTCTAAGCGCTGCATCGGTGGGTGGTTGGTGGGTAGGTGCTTCTTCAATTTTCTTAATGTCCTTGCTCCAGTCATCTATTTGTGCACGTTTCTTAGCACTGCACCTGTAGTTTCAGGGGCTAGTCTCTCTCTCGATTTCTCTCTTTCTCTTTCATTTCATTTCCGTCTTTTGTTTTCCGCTTACTGCGAGTCAAGCGTGGGTAGCCCATGGGGCCAGCACATTTGCGAGCTTCAGTCTCCTACCAATTTCCTTTTTTATTTCCACGCAAGTCTCAGTCTGCTGCTAACAGGAATTGCCTCGCCTGTACTGTCGCTTCCTTCTCTTGCGTCTCATTTCTTGAAAGTGCTCATTTGCCGCTGCTCTTTTTTCGTTTTGATTCTACTCATATCTCTCAAGGACAGATTCAAGCGCTGCATGGGTGGTCGGTTGGGCCAGCGCTCTTCATCTCTCTGCTACGATGCTGCAAGTCATTCTTCAGCAATTCGGGAGTGAGTGGTCACGTCAGATCTTACCTGCTGTCCTTTGACCTGCGGGGACTCATTGTCGTTTCCGTCACTCTCTCGGAGTCTCTGGCGTTGTCTGACTGATAGTCTTCTCTCTCTGGAGTCTCCCTACATTCCGAATTTTGTAAGTTTCCATACTTTGTTGCTCTCCAATTGCCGGTAGTAACCCATTTTACTTACCTCTCGTAGCGAATCTTCCCCGGCCATTACAACATCCGCCTTCCGTCTCAAATCCACAGTTTCGTCCTTTTTCGTCTCGTGTTGAATTTTGCGCCCCGCAACCGGTCTACGTAGTCCGCCTTTCGTCCACTACATCCGCAACTTCGATGTGCTTTCTCAATTTTGTCACACTTCGTTGACGAGTGCGCGGGTCGGTGGCTTATCTTAAGTCGCCTTCTGTTGCTTCACAGAGTCTTTCAGGTGGTCGTTCGAGTATTATTCTCTTGCTTTGTGCTCCGGCGCTACGCAGAATCGCTTTTTCCGGGTTGAAGTCTTCCTATCGTTGCCGTCCTGGGTCTTGCACTTTCGAAAGTCAGCTTTCGTTGGAGCACTGCATAGGCGGCTAGTAGGGCCAGTGCCCATTTTATTATCTGCAGTCTCCTCTCTTTCTTCTCCTAACATACGCGGTTGCCCCGTTCGGGATACGTCGACAGTCTCTTTCCGTTCTGGAAGTCCTCGTCGTTCTTCTTCCTTTTTTCATGCCGGTTCTCTGTCATCTTACCCTGAGGCTGGCAGTCGAGCGCTTGTCTTTTCCCAGTCATACAAGCCTGGTTCGCTTTTTGTTACTTTCTGATTTCCGTCCCTGAGTCCTGACAGTCGTCTTCGGACATCCTCAAGGCTCTTTGTTTGCTCCGTTCTGGCTTCGCCGAGGCCGGCTGGGCCCTAAGTATTCCATCGTCTGGATCGACCTCCTTCATGTCTCCTGGAGCTAGTCCGTCCAAGGTTCTCGCTCCAACTTTTCCTCTTTTTTGATTCTCTTCCACCACCACATCTTCCGATATAAGCTCAGGCGGTTCCTTACCCAGATCGACCGTTTCGGTGTCGACGGACATGGCCGTCCACATAGCGCAGCTCTTTCTAGACTGTCAGGAAATTTCAGGCGCAAGACGAGTCATGCTGTCAGCGAATCGATCCAAAATCGATGCGGCCGTTGCGTCAAGGAGCGCGGGTCTCGAGCCACCTGCTAGGTCTGGACTACGTGTTCCGCTGCGGCTTGTTCAAATTAGCGGCATACTCTGGTGCATGATGGGCACACAACTCAATATTGTGTTGTGTGAACGTCGAGCAATCCGACTCTCTGTTATGAGAACGCGTCCAACGCCCTTCCATCTGCGGTTGCTGCGAAACCTGTTTGCGGCGAAGCACTGCGACGTCGAGTGGCCAACTGGGGCCTAATATCTGATGAAGAGAGCGGGCGTCGCAGGTTTTCAGCGAGACCCGCAGACATGATAATCTTCAGCCGCAAAAGTTGCTTATTGCGCATCTTCAACGGTCACCAACCAAATGCAGAAGCAGGACTTCGTAATTCATCGCACCAGTTCTCTATCCAGCCGCCGCTCATTCGTGCCGGCAAGGCCATCATATGAGCAATCATCCTGGAAAGCAAACGTCGGGACTTCGAAGTCGTCCATGCCACTTGTGCCGCAGCAGGACTTCTTCATGCTCGCCATTTTTGTTGGCCCTCACAGCCGTGACGAAAGGATAATGTTGGGGCAAAGATTCGTGGAAAAGAAAGCAGTCCTGCTTCGTAGCATCCTGGCGAGCCTCAGCACCTTAGGTAGACGGCTTTACCACGCCTCTCCCCCAGCTCTTGAAATCGGTAGTGTCCGAGTGGTATCACTACCATGGGCAGCTTGTAAACTCCTAGCATGGCGTCCGCGTACACCATAGATATTTGCGCAAATTTCCCAGCTCGGTATCTCTCGGCCAGATATGGTGGGTCGGGTGCGCTCGCTCTGGTGTTCATCTGCTAGGAGCCTCGGGGCGTATTCTGGAAAAGCCTCGGTCCAAATATTGTTCATGGTAGCAATCCTGCTGCGCCAAGTGCTACGTCAGCGACTTGCCGTCTGAAGGAGACTTCTTCGTATACTAGCGCCATATACGGCTCTCATTCCTACCTAAGCTGCTTTTCGAATCCATCAGAAACTGCCCTCTTCGTCTTGAAGTCGGAAGACGCGCCATGGCGATACGCCACGTGTTCCTGTCTCTCGCTGTGAGCCTACAGGCCGCGAAACATCCAGAAAGCCCTGGGCTACCGGAAAAATGTCGCACGATGTCTTTGTCCAGAAATGGAGTTGCTGCTGGAAGGCGCTTCAATCTACTCCACTGTGGCAATCTTGAAATGTGCGAGCTGTGCGAGCTCTTCGAGCAGGTGTTGAGCACGCCTGGTGCTGCCGTAAAACAAAGCGAAAGCCACTTTCACGCGGAAAATTCTTCGTCGTTCGGAGTCATGTCGACTGGAGACGCGCATGCTGTCAAGCTCGCTGTCTCGCTCGCTGTCTCTGTCAGGATCATGGACTGAGGCTTTAGTAGAATGTCAGCTCTTGCGGCGAGACGTCTTGAGAGCGTCTCCAACTTGCAGTCGTCACTGACAGTGCTTGTTGAAAGCCTCAAATGCGCCGCAAGACAAAGCTGAGATTTTATTTACAAAGGCCAGCTGCTGAAGTGTCTCCGTCAAGTAATGGACATTCAAAGGCTTCATCACAATTGAGACTATCAATATCAGCCCAATGTTCCTCAGTCAATATCGCCGTGGGACGCAGGTGTTGTAAACAACCTACTTACTATGCCCAGCACCATGCGCCTGGGCGGGTCATTCAAGCGACATAACACCTCTCTCGAGAATCAAGTATTCTTCTCAAAGGTCCGGCGTAGAGCCAAAGCCTTAATGAAAAACAAGTGCGCTCTTATTCAGAGCTTTGAAAAAAGCTCCAAAGATTGCCAGGCCGATGACCCCAGTGGTTACCACCATGGACTGGGGCGACATGGTTCGGGCCAATGCCGCCTTTTTGGTCCGCTTCAAATCCGCGGGTTAAAGAAAAGGAGGGCAATCCTCGTACTCATTTGAATCTGAAGCCGTCTTCGGCCATTGCAGCTAGCAAATCCTAGTATCAACACCTGCTTCCCGCAAGCAAATATCCCTCCCAATTACCCAGCCACCAGCCCGTCTCCGCGCTCAGTAAACCCCTCGGACATCTCGAGAAGCTCTCGAAGCCACGGCGTCTTCCAGGAGGCGGGGAGGCTAGTTCTCAGAATCAGCTAAATCCAAAAGCAACGGAGGACTAGCTTAGAAAACGTACAATTCCGCGTACTCTTTCGGGATACGAAGGATGGCTAGTTCAATCGAGAACTCAAACTTGTCGAGCCTCTCAGCCTCTCTGGCCAAGCGGAAGACGATGCCGAAGTCGTCCAAAGAGTGGACCGCGATGTTGTCTCCCGATTCCAAAAGCTCGGACACCAGGATCTGGTATTGAAGGTACTGGTCTAGAAGCTGGAACCAGCCGCACACGTTGCTGTCGTGGGCGCTCAGGTGCTTGAACACGGCCCGCGTGCCTCGCTTGCTGATGATGCCTGGATGCATTATGTTTGATGACGTGGTGGAAGAGAAAGGTTTGAGGAGCAATAGCCGACTTGAGGGCAGCTGGTGATGTCCTCGAAGATATTTTGATGTATTCACGAGGCTGGTAATGTCTCCGAAGGACTTCGAGGACTGTGTCAGTTGATGTTGTTGGAAGTCGAGCGGAAGAGGCTGCGAATGTGGTCAAGAATCTCCGCAAGAGCAACTTATCAGCGAATCACTGGATTAAAAGACTGCCACATGATTTGCCAATGGGCCTTAGGTTCAGTGATAATTCACGACGCCGTTAAAGAGACTTTCGGAACAACAACAAAAACTTTTGATTCGTATAGAGGCGCACCGGCTTTCGAAATGCTGTCGACGAGGCAGCAGAAAAGCCCCGATGAACACTAGAACCCCAGACGCCCCCCAGATGCTAGAATTTCGATCGTGCTGTCGACGGGGCAGCCCAAAACCCCCCACTCTGTTGTGCCAACAAGCAGATAGTACAAGCTTGCCGCTTCACCCGCACAGAACAGCAATGGTCCTTCGTCCATACGGACTAATAATCCCAAAGCCTCCCGATTGAAGATCCACGCCGAAGCTTGTCAATGCCGCTGTCTAGACTCCACAACCAGACGAGACCGCGCCGGGTCACCCGAGATCACTCAAACGCCCGAGACCAATGGGCCGGTGTTGCCCGGGATTTCCGAGAGAGAAAGGCGACCCTTAGTGATGGTGGCGCAACTTCCACCACGCCTTGCGCAGCAGAAAGCTACCACGCTCCCTGAGGAAGACGTGGCGGGGGATGGGTTCGACGAGGCCGGCGGCGACGAGCGGGTCCTCAATGTCTATTCTCTCAATTAGTTCTCGTGAGTGAAAGGGAGTTCAAGCAGCATTCAAAACGTACCAACCGAGGCCGTATGGACCAAGGGACGGTGAATCCTGCTGTGAACATGTGGGCACTCCGCACAGAAGATCTCCGCAACGTTCCCCATTAGCTTGAAGTCCTCAGGGTCTGTGACGCGCACGAAGCGCTCTTCCCTGCCCAAGCTGTACTTGCGCATCATGGCGACCACGGCGATCTCCATGTCCTCGGGGAGGGCGAGCGTCCCGAGGGCTGCGCAGGCCACGATGTGGAGTACCTCGCAGTTGATGTACTTGGGTTTGTAAGACCCACGGGAGAGAAAGAATCTGGCGGCGGCGTGAGGCATTTTGGTGGAGCGGCGGTGGCGGTGTTGGAGGCGGTGGACGATGTGGAGATGGAGGTTTGAAAGCGGCGCTTGCGTGAGCCGCGGCAGCGAAAGCCAGAGCTCGAGGATGATAGCTTGACGGTTTGACGGTGCGATTTGTGGTGGTTGTCAGACGGTCACGAAGCTCTCAGATGTTGGTGTTGTGGGTGGGAAGACTGGCAGCCGGTGATGCTCGAATTGGCAACAACGCGCAGCAATCATACGCACACCAAAATGCCTGCCGCCTTGTCCTGCATACACGCGCCTCGAAATTTCGTCATTGAATTCGCCATTGCCCGTATACTTTTGGCATTGAGTGTGCCCTTGAATTATCCAGCAAACTCATCCTTGGACGAAAACACCACCACTACAGCCAGTCCCGAGAAGCTGAAATGGGGAAAGAGCTAGGATACGGACTACCAAGCACCCTTTGCCTTCACAGATCTTCAATCTGTCAAACACCTACTACTGCAAGGTCTTGTCCCCCCTAGTCCACAACCAAAAGGCGCTGCAGCAACTACTGACGCAAATCATTGCTTTTCCTCCAAAACCGCGTTCTCTGTCCGCAAAACACCACCTCCGCTTCCAGTTCCCTCTGAAAGCCTCCAATAATGGCTACAAATCTGACTCCGATGCTCAGGGGGCCAAGCCTATCCCTCCGAAGACACTGAAGCCCAGATGACTGCCTTGACACTGTAAATGCTCTGACTAGCTCACAGAACACACATTCAAGGCTGCAGAATAGATCATACGCACAAAAACCACAAGACCAGCAAAGACAATGTGCAAAGGCTCTGTAGTTGACTTGATGACAGTCAATAGGAGGGATGAGAAAGGACTTGACCTACCCACCAGGGCCGAAGGCTCAATCAAAACAATAAAAGGCACCCAAGAGCTCAAGCTATTAGCAACGCTTCAACAGTCGCAATGAGGGACTCAAAGGGAAGAGACAATTAACGGACAAGGGTGATGGGTAAGTGGTGTGGTGTTGAGGCTTGGTGATGCTTGCAGTTGAGGTTGAGGTTGAAGATGGAGGGTTGTTGATCTGGGAAAAACAGCAACCTAGCCCGCTGACCTGACGACCCGATCTCAGCAGTTCGCGTTGGTCGTTACCTGTCCGCGCAGTCCATTGGCAGTCCAATCAACTACTAGTTACTGGTTCATATGAGTTCGCGCAGTCCGCATTTTGGAGGTAATCAGCGGGAGCATGTGCAGGAACGGTGGTAGTGTCGCGGCGCTTGCGAAATCGTTGGGAGATGAATGCAAAATTCTGCAGGCTTGGTATGAACAGATCTCAATGGCTTTGGACATCTCGCATTGGTTTTGTGGCAACAAACGTCTTTGCCAGATGCTTTGTTTAAGCCAATCCGTTCTAAGTTTCAGCAGGGAGACACTGCAAGATATTGCGGGAAGTTCTCCTGCTGTAAAGTCACATGGGCCACAATACAAAAGCGAAAAAATAAATGATCTTCTCAGTCCAAAATCGAGTGTTCCAGTGGTGCGCGACGGCCAGTGAGGGACAGGCCTATTGGGTAGCCCCCTGGTGGCCCCTCCACAGCCCGTAACATTTTCAATTCGCAACAATCAGCCAACTCGCATCAGTCAGAGCAGCTGATAAGTCGAAGATAAAACTTCGCCTCTGAAAAAGCCAACGAATAAATTGCCAGCTGCGTAAGTGTCCTCTTCCTCAATCTTGTCGCAACAGAGAACCATTGAGCTAACGCGCATGCGGTACTTCAGCTCTACCACAAAACCCTCCTCCCAAAGCCTCTCTAAGAACAGCGAAAGCCCGACCATGGTAATTTCACTCCTTTAATCTTGTCCTAAGATCCTACAAGATCAATTACTGACAATTGATCTCCTCCGAACAGCCTCCCCGGCGCACCGCTCCCTCCGACGAGGGCGTCGAACTGGCGTCCCTCCATGCCCCCTCTCCTCCTCCGCGCCCTCACACCCACACTCGCCACCGTTCCACCACCGGTCTACCGCTTCCTGCTCTTCCACCGCAGGAATCGTTCCGGGCGGAGGAGCAGGAGCACGAGTGTGGAAGACACGGCCGCGCCATAAGCCCTGTGCAGAAAGTCTTGCTTGTTTTCTGGTCTATGTTCCTTGCTGCCATGGTGGCTACAGGCATATTCTTCACTGTCAGATTCTTGAAGGGAGACTATAGCCGCGGTTGAGCGGCCCAACTCCAAAGCGCATGTCACTAGACCGACGTGGTTTCTGGCAATAATGGCTGACACATACAGGCTCTCATGCACAGCAGCTGATTTTCCATACAATTTGGCACAAGGACTTGTTAGGAAGCGGGGGGATTTGATGGAGATTGCTCAGAGCAATCAATGGAACTATAATCACAAGGGCTGCAGAAGAGAGCACAATTGAATCCTTTTATTGCGCAAACATGAATCTCGAAAGTGACAAAAGCTGTTGAACCAAATTTTCCATTTGCTCCCATTGAGTTCCCCAAGTCTCAGTTCACTGTGTGACCTATCCATTGAATGCTGCAAGTGACCGTTGGTGCGTCAGCTCACCTTCTGCGTAGTCCAGTCCACCCTCAAACTCCCCGTCATCATTCAAGCTCGACCGGAACCTCCGACCAGAAGAATTTGCCGCTTGACGGGCTTCCTGGTCTCTTCAATCGCTTTCGCCACTGTCTCGCTTGGCCAGACATACATTTCGATAACAAGGTACAGCAGCGTCTCATAGAGGACCTGGAGGCCTGTCCGAACTTTGGCCTCATGGCTTTGACGAACAGGGGGACTAGATGCAGATATCTATCGGTTAACAGTCCTTGAATCAATATGATAGACTGGAGGGGCGCCGTCCTTGGGACTAGTTGGCTCAATTCCCATTGAACCATCTCAGCCATTGGTGAGCGCTTCCACGAATTCTGCATCTTGATCGCTCTTCATGGTGTCTATATCTGACTTAAAATGATACTTTACCTCAAAGCACCTACCAGGGGCTCTTGAGGCTTGTCGCCTCTTTGTCTTCGCCAGACTATGAGAGAGTCTAGGGTCAAATAGCAGGTCGGCCCCGGTTTCTATTAATCAAGTGTATACTTTTGAGTACAGTGCACGAACTAGGACCAGTCCATCAAGAGTAGACTCTTCATTAAGGAAAGACTTCCAGATGTTTCGCTGAGTTATCATAGAGATCAAAAGTAGAACATATTAGTTAAATCAGATCGTGCAAAGATTCTACTGTCCCTCTCCGCAAGGATTGATTCTGGAAAATTGTATTCCTGATCCTTCCAGGGGTCTTCATTGGCTTCGATTGCGGCCCGGAGAGATTTGGCTTCGAAATAAGGGCGCAATAGCAGACAGGTTTCTGAACACTCTTTGAATTAGCGATTGTAAATGCTACTGTAAAGCGATTCAGGGAAGAGAATCATCAAAAGGTCTGGATTCTACCAGAGATCTCTCATACCTGATATCAAGGAGGCCTCCAAACCAGCAGAAAGCCTGCAAGGCAGCCCATCCAAAGGCGTAACTCCTTAGTGGAGTCCGGGTCCGGGTCTCGTTTCTGGAGGCGTAGGATGGTAAAAAGAATGCATGTCGCATAAAACCCGACGGAGACGACGTCCCAATTTTCCATCTCGTATACTGAGAGACATAAGAAGCCCCAGAAATCCATTGCGGGAGAGGTTTTGAGATCGTGTGTGGCAATGGTGAATTATTGGGTCGGTGTTGAGCGAAGATGTCTCCATCAAGAATCGAAAACTACAAACTCATGCTTCATATTTGCTTGCCTCCTAATACCTCTAAATCTGAGTCCATACTACCGTAAATATCTCTTTTTACGTCACAAGGTCACGCACTGATATCGTTCTAGTTATTAATTACTATGTCAAGGCCTATTCCCATGGGAACACGGCATTTCTGAACCAGAACTCTGAGGTTGGTGGACTCTGCCACGAAAGACAGTTTAATGAAGTGTATTAGTCATAAATTTGTTTCCAAACAGCAGGGCCTAGCTGCGGCAGTTCAGGTCCGAAGAGCTCATCTCCCGCAGCGATGCATCGCCCGTATCCTCCTCATCGTTGTCTTTGTCGCCGTCATCGCCGCCGTTATCAGCCTCCAGCACTTCTGAGCCGTCCTCCGCCTCCTCGTCCTCCACCTGGCTATCTGGATTGTAGTCGGGCACTGCCGACTGCTCGCCGTTGGAGACCGACGAGACCAAGTGGAGAATGGAGGCCGCTTCTCCATCAGTCAAGTCGACCTCGCGTCGGACGAGTTCGACAATGGTCTCATAGCTGAGCTGCGCAGACTTTAGTAAACGTTCAATTGTAGATCTGGGTAAGCTTGCATCGGGCAAAGCCTCAATGAGGCCGAGGGCCATGGCGCCCGCCTCGCTACGCAAGAGGAGGCGGCGGTCGCGGCGCGCGAGGCGTAGCCGATTTTCCCAGCACTCAATATGGAATTAGTAACACTCCGGGAGAATCAAATTTAAAGAAGAGTCTTACCGAGTTGATGGCGAGGGCGGCGGGAGAGAGGTTGTCGAGCACGAGGGGCAGGCTCCCCACCACTCCCGAGAAGTTTTCAAAGAGGCGCTGATCTTCTTCCGAGAGATCAGGGCTTGGTGGAGAGTACATATTGTTTTTGATAGTAGTGGCTGTCGGACGGGAGATTTTGGGATCGTTATGGGCGGCGAGAACGCGTTGTGTGAGGAGAGAGGAGGATGGTGTTGTGTTGTGCATAATCTTTGAAGACTGACTCTGCCCATATTGAATTTGACTGCACTCTACAAAGTGAACACATCAAAAAGCATCCATTTGATGAGCGTCCACATGATAGTAATCGCATCACCGATTGAAGGTTCTACTAGGAAGAACACCTTTACCTGCTGATCATAAGGGACTGAACACTTGCTGCGCTCTATCTAGTCAACGGCATTCGAAGTGGATTGATAACTATGTACTGCATCGCTGTCTGATGTCTTTAGATGAGCTTAGATGTCCTGAGCTGCACACGTGCTACATTCACAGAGCCCAACGTCCTTCAAAACCAGCCGTGAGGTTAGACCCCCCGATGATGACTGGGTGGTTCAAAGCCAACCAACTCCCGGTTACGAATAATGTGGTGCTTGTGGCAATGGACTCTTGGTGACCGCTCGTATTCATCCATGATTTCGCTCTTAGTTGCTTCGCTTTCCATGCCGGCATCGATAAGGCGGAGGAGGCAGAGAGTCTTCGGGGCGTGTGTCACCCCGGGAACCTCAACCTGCTTTGATGGTCTTTGTTAGCAAGATGTCTCGCTTTGGTCAAGGGAATATACCGATGACTTATCCGGCATCATGTGGTAGGACGCGTAGTTGGAAGTGGGTTGAAGTTACCTCACTCGCATGCTAAAAGAGAGGTCTTGAAGTGAGCCGAAGATGCCAGGGTCGACGATTAGGTCAACACGGTCAAGTACCGTGCGTCCACGGCAAGGAATATACCCAGCACTTTTACCATGGGCATCCATGTTAGCAAGATGCCTCGCTTGGACTAAGTGAGCATACCAATAGGCAGACTTGCCCTGCGTCACCTGGCAGAAAGTGAAATTGGAAGCGCGTAAAAGTTACCTCACCCGCATACCAAAGGGAAAGCCCGAAGCGAGTCGAAGATGACAGAGTCACCACTGCGCTGGCCAGATATCTTGCCAGGGTCGACGGTTGGGTCAACACGCTCCAGGGAAATGCGGCCGCGGCAGGGAATGCGCCAGAAGGCGCTAAATTTCCTGGCTATAATATGAACAATCTTTGGGGACAGGGAGGATAGGACCACTGTTGCAGCAATGAGATTAGCTTGGTTCAGTAGATAACTTGGCTTGTTTGGCGCTCACCGAGATGCTGGTCGAAGGACCCGAGAGCAGTCTTGAGAGTCCCTTTGGGATTATGGTCCTCTTTGACAGGACTGGTGACAATTCAGCTGCTCTGCGGTTGATGAGTATGACCCCAGTCGAATTTATCTGCTGGGGCATGCTCGTCGGCAGATGGCTCGAACGCAGAGCCACGTCCCTTTTGACCAACGCAAGTCAAATCTCTTGTCAACTTGAAGCCGAGCTAATTGCTGATCATAGTCGGGGCGGAATGTAGAACTGAGGTCTTTAAACCTCCAGTAAGAAGATATCCTGAAGACTTCTTCCATTTTTCAATCGAAGAAGTCCTTGTGGGGCATGGAGTGGCGGTATTGCGTGCTCGAGGGCGGACTCGCGGAGAAGTGGAGGCAGTCCGGTGAAGTTGCACTGAAGCAGGTCCCCAGTAAGCATGCAGAACCTATGCGGGAATGGCTTTGGGCCGTTACCATGGAAGAAGTGTCTGGAGAGAATTAGCTGGAGGTATCTTACCTGCGTCACCGCGTACTTACACGAGCATAGCGCCATCCTTGTAGACAATATTGGTGCCATTTCGACACCGGAAGTGCAGCAAGAGCTTTATATTATCCCCAGTGGAAAGAGATTTGTGAATTGCGATGAAGATGACTGCGAGCGAATGATGGGAGAAGACAAATAGATTGAATATTGATAGGATGAGGTTGATGGTGTTGAGTTAGAGATTACACAGGTGCTGAGTGACTGGAGTAAACAGAAAACCGGGCAGTAACTCACGCACCAAATCTAATTCGGATCCATCCAAACGGCAGCCAGCTTTGAGATGCACCACTATGCTCTCTTGATTCGCGGCGGAAACAAGAGACCCGTATCTTCCCATGCACCAAGTCGAGTCCCCCACGTTGTGGAACTGTCCGTCGACGAATCACTCTGCGTCAATGACCTGGGGCTCGTGTCACTCCTCCAGCGAGCATCGGTAGCGGGAGAAAGTACCTGTCACCCATCCTATGGAGAAGCAATACTACAACAGAGCAAAGACCGGAACCTCGCATCTGGGGATCTCAAAGCCTTCGCTTTGATCGTCCTTGCATTCCATATTCTGACGACGTGAGATCTCTTGTCCATTGCTCGCCTTCAGACTGCCTAAGACCATCTGGAGCCGACCGACAGAACTAGCTGAGCAAACGGCCCAAGACCATGAATGCGACCGATTCCGCAAACCCCGATGGTATTCGTCGATTGCCCTGGGATAGACAGCAAAGCTCCTCGAAGGAACCAAGCAGGAAAACTGACTATGGCGCAACAAAGGCGACTGGAGATGGCACTTCCGTGTCCGAGATGAGCAGTCGACAAGATCACAGTTCTGGGCCACAACCAGGGCTTCTTAGATATCCATGTGGTCTGTACGGAGTTGGTTGTCACTCCTCGTCCCATGCTTCGGACACATAGCACAAACTACCAGAAGAGGAACGCGGACCATAAGCGACAATTAAGCGAGCGAACCATGCAGATTAGTTACTCCATCCAGGCAGTTTTCGGCCTAGGGCACTGTTTACTTTGGGACGTACACAGACTAAGCTGGGAGCAAGGCCTTTGGTCTCTCAAGGAGCTCTGGCCTCACCTGGTACATTCCAGAGCCGTCGTTTCCCTACCCGCCCATCTGTGGCCGCATCTGGGGTGGTGAGGAACCGAAGATTCAAGACCATGCGATTTCCACGAGGAAATCACACTCTACGAAAGGTTTGATGGTGTTAGCAGACACAGAGAGGCTTCTGCTGGTAGTCGAGGCCTGTGAGGGAGAAGGGTCAGCTAAGTTTGTTTCCAGCGCTCGTATACGCAATGAATAGCTCGAGCAAGCCCGGGCTCGATGGTAGCCGCATCGACGATCACGTTCCGTTACCCTCAGATGGCAATACTTCTACGAATGGGAGCCACCTCGCGCACGTGAAAAATTCTGGAACAACAAAGATGCCCTCAGCCCCAGGCTACGAGCTGGGAGGAAAACGATTGAAGGTTCAGGATTACCAGGGTCTTCAATGGGTCAGCGAATTGGCAGGAATCTTGGTTTGCGAATGGGCTCGCTCCTCTCCATCTCTATCCTCGGCCTTGGTATTTTTGGACACCAAAGCCCCTCCAGCCAACTTTTGCTGGTGAAGAAGATTTAAGAAAGGCACTCAAACGCGTTCAATGGTCCATCAATCGATCATACGCTGGCATAGAGACTGTGTCATGTTGCTTCGGCGTGAGCTCATCCTGCGCTCTCGACTTTACCGAAGCCCCTGAATTCTGAACCAAAAGCTGAGCACCCATATCTATGCTCAGAAAGAAAGTGAATAGATGAAGCGAAGTGGCGATTGTCGCGGACATAATGAGGTTGAAGGAGGCGGTGAACACGTCGGGTAAAGGCACGTCTGACCGGCAGATCCCAGCGCCACTTAAACTCGTTGAGGAAAGGCGTGCGATAGCGCTGACGGCTTCATTTCAACGCCGCCGACGACGTTTCTCGCGAGTCACGACCCAGTCCCACAAAGCCTAGATAATGCTGATGCATATGCATGATAGCGCGATTTCACAGCCAGGCGTACGCGCCTTAAAGCTAGTCTTGGCTCCGAGACATTGTTCCCGCTACATAAGCTTCGCTGGCCTCAATTCAATCCCGTTTGCAAGACTCTCATCTCCGCCCGTGACATCCATTTACAAAACACCCAGAACCCGATTTCAAAAACATCATCCCCTTAAAGACGCCAGGTCACCAGCTTCACACCTCAAATATGCCGTCCAAGACTGCAATTCTCACCCAAAATGCTCCCCCGCCTCTGCCCGGTGTGCTGTCCCAGGGCATTGTCGCCAACGGCACCGTCTACTGCTCCGGTCAGGTCGCCATCGACCCTTCAACCGGCAAGATGGTTGAAGGCGATATCCAAGCACGTACGGTAGGTTCTTGGCACCGCGCCGTTTTCTCCTGCTCCAGTCCAAGGCAAACGGCATTCAATATCGAAATCGGCGCAAGGATAATGGCAGCTGCTTATCGTCCCCGCAGCACCGTGTCATTCAGAACCTGAAGGCTGTATTGGAAGCCGCAGGAACCACAATTGAGAACGTCGTCAAGGTCAACGTCTTCATTGACGACATGAGCAACTTTGCCAAGATGAACGAGGTCTATATGCAGTACTGGGGCGACGTCAAGCCCTGCCGGACGTATGTGTTCTCTCGCTTTCCCCAAATATCTAGTTCGAACCTACGCTTATCCTACTCCAGATGTGTTGCCGTCAAGACCCTCCCCCTTGGCACTGATGTTGAGATTGAGTGCACAGCGGTCCTGCCGTAGGTAAATATCTCGTGCTCCATCACAGACCGCCGTTTCTTACTGGGCCTCATAGATCTGTGTCTCCGAAGCTGTAGATCGTGATCGTTGCGACGTGCGTGGCCTATGATGTGTTGAGCCGGTCATCACGAGCTTTTGGATGAGAGACAGGGGATGAAGAAGAACGTGGAATCAGACCGTTTGCCCGGAGAGAGCCGGGGCACCTGAGTCTGCAGTACCTCTGCCTCATTCGCTGTTTGAGAGCCGTCTTTCGAACGGTCCGTCCGCGGTATTGGTGTTTGGCCAGGCTAGAAGTTCTATGAAATTGTCCTTTCACTGTCGGAAGCAGCCGCTGATGATAGTTCTACTCTTCTACTGACTTATCTTGATCGTGCCATTGTCCATTGTTTCGAGAGCGACATTGCTACCAACGAGCTTCTATCAAAGTGACTACGAGCCGCCTCCTTCATTGTTTCCTAGATGCAAGGCACTTGTTCGAATCCCATACAATTCCTGCTCCCCAAAGTTCTGAGTCTCTCCCAATTTGTTCATCCCAGCAGATCTTTCGTCTCAGTGCTGCCCTCTGCGAGTCTGGCTATCGTTTGATTCAGGTAGTAAACATGTTAGTGACGACAATGAGCTCGAATGTCTGTGCCTATACGAATAGCGAGATGTACCGGTAGCTGATGCAGCTCTTCAATGTAGATTGTCGAAACCGGCCATGCTGATACTGACGAAGTTGAGTTTTTGATAGTTTGGGGCTGTCGGGAAGCATATGAAAAGATTTACAACGATTGGTATCGGTATGCCGATTCCGTGCAGGCGGTCAGTAGTTGAATCAAATGGAAGTCAGTCTCATTCATGTTGCTTGCTTATCTTGTGTAGATGGCGTGGAAATAAATCCAAATCTTCCGAGGGGGCACGAAACAGTGTACACCCTACTGAGTGCCTCCAGTCAGTTCCAGACCCTGCCTACCCACACCGAGCACTAAGCAGGACCTGTCGTTGGTATAAAGGTTTCTCGTCCTTGTCTTTCTCCACTAAGTTTCTCACCAACGCACAAACGATAATGACAACAACATTGTTAGTATCTGAGGTAAGTACATCAGAGGCGACAGTTCTCTCTGAGCGGCTTGATTCTCTATGGTACTTGGTGCCGGTCTTATGGGAGGCTCAAATCAAAGAAAGTTGCCTTTTTTAATTGTCACTTTGGTGAAAGTCATGGCCTAGGCGGACGCCGGCGATTTCAACATGCCCTTTTCGTTGAGTCACTGCCCTTGTGTTGGTCCTTGAAGGAGGCTAGCGGCGATCAGACTGGTACGGGAGCTGTGAGTCATTCATACGGTCAGCGCCTGTTGCGGGCTTTTCATGTCTTCTCGCAGAAACAACAAACATCGGCTTTTGTAGACTGGGTTCAAGAGCTCCTCGCCCTTTTCGTTTGAGAATTACCGGAAGTCTTGAGACTAAAAGTCGTTGGGTGCAATCTCTGCATGGTGGATGGATTGAAATCACAAATAGAATCATTACTGATCTGGAGTGGCCAAATGGTCTGCCTTATTATTCCAGCAACCCGACTGACTTTCTACTATCTGCTGTCATTCAGGTCACTGCTGCTGCTCAGTGTTTCTTGCGAGAGGCCTTTGCCAGCCAGCGAGACGCCTTCTTCTTCAAAGACTCAAGCTTGCCCATCTTCCTGTTCTTGTCGGCCACCGTCTTGAACTCATCTTTATCATTATCCTTGACGCACAATTCTTCCTTTATGGGGATGCTCAAGACCAAGGCGAAGATCGTTGCATGGCGTTGAGGAATGGAGGGGGCTGGGCAGACGGGAACTTCTTTGTCAACAACGTGAAAGGTGCTGGCGATTGCCTCGGTGGCCTCATGCTGCTTGGCGGGCTGGCGGGGGAGATACTCGGCTGAAAGATATATCAGTGGCTCTGACCCAAAATAAATGGAGCTTCCCATACCTGATCCCTTGTGACAATGCATCGATCCTCTGTCCTGCTGGTAGAGAGCCCAGAATCCACCCTCACTCTCGGTCTCAGAGCTCGTGTCCGAACCTGTCAATCTTTTAGAAATTTGGGCGTTTCCATGCAGGAATACACAGAGGAGGTACAATTATCGGACTGACCACTGTAGACAGATTCCATGGTAGCAGAGTCAGGAAAATCAGTGGAGGTGAACTTCGAGACTGTTTGCACTGTTAGATGTCTGAATCTGTAGGTCAGTAGCGGACGTTATCATACCCTGCTCTGGGAGAAACTGCTGCAATCCCTACTGAATGACAGCAACAAGGTCCTGGAGCTGCTGGTGGTTCTCAAGCAAGTTTGAAGGGTCGGGGATCAGGCGAAACTGCATGGGTTCTTCAGGGAACGCCATGTTGACGGATTGCGTGGCAGAAGCTGAATGCGTCTTGCTGGGTAAGAATTTGAGGCCATCTTGTTCCGTTCTGTTGATGTGCTATTCCGCGCGGTCAAAGCTTCTCAAGCACCACAGTGATGCATATTGACCTGGTCCAGTCGCCTCGTGAAATTAAAGTGGTGTCTTCGCACATTCAGGGGTAGTGCAACATAGACTTCAATGATTGACGAGCACTTAAAGACCATTCCATGATGATTTCTGTTTATATCACATCTCCTCACTCTCCTTGAGTTTCTTTACGCTTATGTCGCCGCCTATTGCTGTTGTCGTCATGCAGTCACCTGCATCCAACACCAAACACGCACGCCACCGCCCACCTCCTCAAACGCAAACCTTGTCATCTCGTTTTCCTTCAGCCTCATCCTTTTTCTCCATTACCTACTCCTTTTCATTTTATCCATCTTCACTTTTGCCTGACTGCATTGATGGCGGCTTTTGCGCCCGCAGTCGGTGATTCCAAGCATGGTTGGTAAGTCAACACCTGGCTCAAACGCGCCACACTAGCGCCTTCTCCTTCTTTCTCGTGATGAGATCACAGTAAGACAGAACAGACTCGAAATTATCCTCGTGTTCTCCCCTCTGCGCATCGCTAAAACCGCTTTGTGCTGGTTTTGGTTGGTCGTGCTGTCGGCGAATCGACCGAAGGCTCTGGCGCTGCGAACAACCCAAACTACACCCATCTGACACTTCTCCTCTGATCATCCTGCATTCCTTCCAGTCAAAGTGGACCACGCTAATTCTTGAGAGCTCAGGTAAATTCCAAAATCTGGGATTGTTTGTCCCTCGTCTCGATTGATGGTAAACTTTCCACATGTTTGCTTCAAGCTCAGTCGCCTTCTTGCCGATGCTGAACTTGAGCTTGTTTAACCCCCCTTTCCAAATATTCGCTGCAAGATTACATCAAACGTATGAGGGATGTCTATCCAACACATCTCGTCCGGCTTTCGCTGTTGGATGGCGCCGAGCGATCGCTAAGTCCTTTACCTGACAGCCGTTCCTTCCATCTGGACCTTTCCCCCAAGAGCTATGACCACCGCTAACAATTTGGGCTTTCGAACAGACTTGGATCCGAAACCAATTGCAAGACTTGCCAACGTCCAAAAAAATTCTGTCCGTGTACGAGTTCACTATGAACACACACAGCACTCGGTGTAATATGTTTCTTCGATACAGTTGGCTGGTACTGCCTATGATCTAGAGACTGACACTATCGGCCGCGTGGCTATGATTTTCTTTGATCTACTTTGCCGAACTAATCCCCTCCACATTCCCCAAGACACTTCATCATTTGGTCGTCGCTGGATCTGACAGTGTTCTCTCACAAGTCGGCAAGCAAGTTTATTCTACATAATGGTACGTCCGCGTTCTTCCCACCTCGACTTCTTCATGATGAACCGAAAATTGGAAGCCCAATATTCTGTGGCACATGGATCACGACACGCGACGACGCATCGACGGGCGGAAAATGAGTCCCGTGATTTCAACGCGTTACAAAATCTACTCTGAACTAACTCAGTCCCTTACAGTGCCTTTCTTCTCAGCTCGCTTGCGCTAAAATTTACTGACGTGTTATTTTAACCAAGGTTTCGATACTCAATTCAGATAATCAACTACAGATGCAGTTCAGCACACTTGAAGGTAAGGCACCTCAGTCCTGTCCTTCTTCCTTTTTCCATCACAACCGAAATGATATAATGAAACGCAACTGGCGGTGAATGATCTCTGTGATTTCAATTCGTTAGATTTTCTAAGAACTATCTCAACCCCATATCCGCTGAACATCCCCGATCACTGGCTTTGGGCTTTGCTGACACGGTATCCCAACCAAAATTTAGTAATCTAATTTTTTTCAATCAAAGATTACAGCTACAGCCTTGCGAAAACTTCAAAGTTGCCTCTGTTTTCTGTTCTTCTTCTTCCATCACAACCAAAATGACGATACGAAACGGCCCTGCGACGGACGGAAAATGATCCTTATGACTTCTCCGCGTTACAAACCCGACATCTGAGCTATCTCACCCCATTGATTCTATCTGTATCGCTTGGACTGGGCATTGCTGATTCTTCAATTCGCGCAGGACGACGTCTCGCAAGTGTTAGGCTGACTTGAGTTCTGGCATGGCGAAGGAGGCGGATGTGCAGTCATGAAGCATTGGTATGATGAGGCATTACCTTAGTGGTACTTGGACATTCACTCTTTCTTAACTACGTCAACTCCGTGTGCGTACGGTAATGTAGTTGGATGATGGTGGACGATTGTGGCCACGAAGGCGGACATGTAGTCGTAGAGCTATCATATGCATGCGCATCGCCTTCGTGCTTTATTAAAATGGAAGAAGTCCTCAACTTCAAAAAGCATTCATTCGTAACTGCAATCACTCCCAATGTATAAGGAACCTTTCTTCATGATGCGTCGCGCCCGGGATATGCCCACCTGCCGAAAAGACGCCACGCGCCGCGCACCGAAGACTATATACAAATGAAAAAGACAAAAACGCCTCAAGCGGCTGATACATCGCAATGCGCACCACTCCCGACTTACTCGCGTACCGGAATGACAAAAGCCTGGTCATCACTGCCCAACTCATCGCTGTCCCAACCATTCTCCTCATCAGCGATAACCATGCGCAAGAAGCGCTGGACACCCAGCGCTCAAATACGAGCACCATCTCCTCCAGTATGCGTGCTTCTATTACCTCCTCGTGGCACAGCAGACCTATCATCGCTGTCGGACATGTGGCCGTCGAAGCTTTTCATACCACCACTACCTCCTCCTCCTCCTCCTCCTCCTCCTCCTCCTCGCGCAGCTCCACTTCCACCTCTTCCGCACGGGGCTGGCCGTGACCGCGCTGCCTGTGCTACTGTTAATGCTGCTGCTGATGGCCATCGCGATGCTGGTTATTGGGGCCGTTGCGCATGGCGTGAAAGCGACCTGGCTCGGCAAGGTGGCGCTGGCGGCCATACTGGTTGCGCTGGCCCGCGCGAAGC
>JAIFKG010001928.1:0-18361 GCA_020351975.1 Phyllosticta ampelicida
CCCTCCCCGCCGTTGGATGCGCGAACCCCCTGTGTCGTCCGCCCGGGCTAACCAAGCAACCAATTCAATGCGAACGCGGCCAACGAACGGAAAAGCACTCGAGATTTGGGATGCGATAACGAATGGGTCGGGTTGGGGACGGTTAAGCACCTTGATCGAGCCAAGACCAAAGAAAGTTTTGGAGTGATGAAGAATTTTACTCTTTATTCTCTTGTTTTTCGCCTCTTCCTATTATTTTTTCCTTTTCCTTTCTCCTTATTGCGCTTGTCGCAGGACACGATGACTCGACTATCCTACACTTGACTATCCCTGCCTCTATACTGGTATACAAGAAGACACGCAACAGTAGCAGAAAAGCCATGGGGGGAAACCCCCCCCCTCCACACACACAACAGAAACAAGCCTGCTATACGCGCCGGCGCCCTCCCAAACTGCTGTTCACTGTCAAGCCGCCAAATAAGTGCGGATGAGACTTTTTTTTGACGAGAAAAAAGATGGGTGGATAGAAGGAGGAATTACGGAAAGGGGAAAGATGACAAAGGCATTGGGCGGAAACGTTGAAGCAAACGATGAGGGGTAAATGTCACGGGTCATGGTGGTGATGGGTAGAGTTTGACGAAGGAGGCGGAAGAGGCGTATGCGTGTGCTTCGAGGAAGAAGAAGGAAGCGTCGACATCGGCGGCTTCTACTTGGGCTTTGGTGCTAATGCTGATGATGGTATCGATGCGGTTGCTGGCGGCACGGTAGTGGTTATAGGATAAGAAGAAAAAGAAGAAGAAGACGCAGCAGCAGTAGCAGTAGCAGCAGCAGCAGCGGCGGCGGCGGCGGCGGCGGCAGTAGATGCAGCCTCATCTGGCGTACACACTCCCCCAGCAGCAGTGCCGTCTCTTAGAAACCCCAGCTCCCGCATGGGCTGCTCGGCGTACGGCCGCCAGCCGACGGGGAGCTTCGCATACGCAACTTGAACGATGCCTTTGGCCCACCCCTTGCCCCACCAGTAGCCGTCGAGCTCCTTGAGGATGGAGCTATAGTGCGCGAGGATGAGCAGAGCCTGCGGCTGCGACTCCTTGAGGCACTCGACGTACCGCTCGGGGACAATCGACGGCCAGATGAGAATCGACGTGACCGAGTCCTGGTTCGGCTGGCCGTACAGGATGGCGGTGCACTTGCGGAGGTGCTCGAGGGCGTCCACGTACGCGTGCAGGTCGATCTCTGCGCTCGGCGGGTGCTGCACGAGCACCAGATCGCGCAGCGTGGCAAAACGCGGCTGCAGCGTGGCGGGTAGAGGTGGCTCGTCGACGTAGATGGAATTGTCGAGAATGACGCGGAACGGCGTCTCGCAGATCCATTCGAAGACGCGGCCGTTGCCCGTGTGCAGAATCGAGGGGAGGCCGCGGATCAGGCGCAGCCATTCGGACGGGTCGTCAAAGGTGATGGTGGAGATGGCCTCGTCCGAGGGTGAGTCGAGCTTGTGGGTGGAGCCTAGGACGAACATGCAAAGGAAGCAGCTGAATACGACGAGGCTTTCGCAGTTTTCGCGCGTGATGTTGGAGAGGCGCTCGCGGAAGCAACTGAGGGCTCCGTTAAGATACTGCGTGCCCACTCTGGCCAGATGGGCTCGTCTTGAGGGACACGTGTGGGCCTTGTGGATGGCACCCATGGCCAAAAGACCACGCATCAAGGAAGGGTCGTGAAAGCCCAGTTTGGGGGCATAGCACTGCCATAATTCGCATATTGGGGGTCGCGTAGTAAAGGTTTGGCTCGTGTAGCAAGTGTAGTGGTGGAAGAGTTCCATGTCTTCGGTGGTAAAGCAGGCCAAACTGTTTGGCGATTCAAATCTAGAGGCCGGGGAGGGAGCCAAGTTGGGCGGCGATTGATTTGCTGTTTGAGAAGCCCCGGATGATGATGGGCCGGAATGTATGACATTGTTGTTGTAGGGGAGATTGGGGACGCTGAACTGAAGGCTGCATACTGTTGAGCGCTTTAGACAGTTGCTGCATGTTGGTTTGACTTCGTCGCACTTGTAGATGAGTTAGATGACTTGTTTGGATGTTGAAGATGACCGGTGGGAGTGCAAGGGCAAGGGGGGAAAGGGTCAAGGGTGAACGAGAGAAAAGCAACCGCGCCATGACGGAGAGCAGAGCGGTCAGACTCGTACAACCGAGCGCAAAATGCTAACGGCGCGCAACGGGGGCAAAAACGGGTGTGGTCATATTTTGCACCCCGGCACGTGAGAGACGGGGCGACGTGAGAGCATGGCGTAGCAGAGGGTTTGAAGGTAGCAAAAGACGGCGCGCGGGCAGGCGACGATGGATCAGCATACCTTGACTCTGCGCTGCTTGCATTGGGTGCATCCGGTGCGCGTCTTCTTATGGGTGCGTCTGCTGGCAGGCTTCTTGGGCTCGGGTGCGGCAGACATGTCGGTTCGGCGCGGACTTGAGCGACCTGCCGATTCCAAGAGCCACAATCATTGCGAAGCGACAGGCGCAGGGTCGGGAGGAGATGGGGCTGAGGACGTGGATTTTGAGGCCTGGCAGGTGGTTGGCTCCAGGACGTGATGTTTCGCGTGGATACGTACTTGCGCGGTGACAAAAGCAACCCTGCCACTGCTGCCGTCGCGTAACGTGCCGTGTGCTTCCTCTCGGGGCTGGCTAGACATGTGATGACACCCCAGCTTCTTCTGGGCCTTCGAGCTGTGCGCTCCAGAGGGCTTACGCTGCCAGACGTGACGACATCCGGGCCCGGCCGAGTTTGATGTACTGTGAGCATAAACGTTGGAAACCATGCGGTAGACTTTGTGGAGGGCTAGCTAAGGCGCGCTGTCCACGGGCTGGGCTGGGCTGGGCTGGCTACAGATCAGATCGATCAACCCTAACATGTCTTGAGCGATTGCACGTTTGGACCGCTTGGCGTGCTCGATCCCTGCTGCTGGTGCCGTGTGCCTGGGCGCTGCAGCGGCCTAGGAGAAACCGCATCGTACATGCGTACGGGAGAACGTATCGTGCATCCATGCGGGGAGACGGTGGTGCAGTGGTGCAGTGGTGCAGTGGTGCGGCGGTGCGGCGGTGCGGTGGTGCGGGCCGATGGCTAGACAGCCCGCCGTGCCAAGTTGCCTTGCTGTGCCGTGCTGCCGTGCGTTGGTCTTTTCTCTTTCCATGGAGTCCGATCTGCTTGATTCAGCCCTGCCGAGTGCTGTAGTGGCTCTGCTCAGTGCGTTCCTTTGATCCTTTTCCCCTTGCCCTCTTCCCTTTTCCCTTTGGAGTTAGGCTTTGCTGCGCCTACGTGATGTTGCCTGTGGTTGGGCCCCTCCCCCCAAAAGGCCCAGACGAGAAACATCACGAAAGACGTCACCCGACCAGCAGCTTCAGCGCCATTGCATCACCGTTCGTGGGGTCGGGGCCGGCCTCAATAGCCTCTATTTCCGCTGCTCTGATAAGCCAGCGCTCATGGTCCAATGGCGAACCCGTGGCCGATACTGTGCGGGTCATCGCAGACCGTAGAAGGAAGGCTTCAAGTCTTGTTCGTCGACGCCTCCGCGGTTGCAAGGGACATCCCCGAGCTGTGCTGGAAGTAGGACTCGCTGTGGTTCAGTGCTTTGTTCTCCGCGCCATGTCGCAGCAGATATCCACTCGTTCCATTATGGAGCAGGAGGAAGGAATGCCGGTGAATCGAACGAATACGACGCCATGCAGGGCACAGCTTGCCGTCGCTTGATCCTTCGCTCGAGGAGTAACTGGAGTGGTGCGCCAATGGAACAATCAACTCTTAAACCAACCCCGCCGCTACTCCAATACAGGGTCCATCATTCAACGCCTTGTGTCTCAAGCCGTCATTGACTTAACCGCATATATAATACCCCGGCTGCTGCCTGCTGCCCTTTTCCCGCGTTCTCCACTGCCAAGGCCCACTTCCCCCGCACCTTTCTACATCGTCGCGCGATACCATGGACCAGTCTCTTCATCCGCAACAGACCAACGGCAAGGCACCATTGACCGAAGGAAGCGTCGGCAGCTCGCGTCGCGATGACACAGGCGCCATTGTCAAAGTCCAGCCCCCTC
The DNA here is from genome assembly GCA_020351975.1 of Phyllosticta ampelicida. NCBI lineage: Eukaryota > Fungi > Ascomycota > Dothideomycetes > Botryosphaeriales > Phyllostictaceae > Phyllosticta > Phyllosticta ampelicida. Next base: position 4,059 of record JAIFKG010001928.1, read on the forward strand.
GACGAGAAGACCTCCAGCCTAGCTACGCCCAGGTCATCAAGCCAGACACCGAAGACATCTCAGCCTACAGCTGGTATGGCTCCATGATCGATTCGCTGGGTGCCTGCATAGGTACTCTCGGAGCGATTCCATGCTGTCTCTGCTGCCCGAATCCGTACAAGCCCGTCGACCAAGGCATGGTCGGCCTGGTCACAAAGTTTGGTCGCTTTGCGCGCGCAGTGGACCCGGGTCTTGTCAAGGTCAACCCGCTAAGCGAGAACTTGATCCAAGTCGACGTCAAGATCCAGATAGTTGGTACGTATTCGTGTGCCAAATTCCAATTCAAGGCAATTCAATGCATTGTACGGAAGAATCGATGCTGACATGCCGACGCAGAGGTCCCGAAGCAAGTCTGCATGACAAAGGACAATGTATCGCTTTTCCTCACCTCCGTCATCTACTACCGCATCACGTCACCACACAAGGCAGCCTTTGGCATTTCCAATATCCGCCAGGCTCTCGTCGAGCGCACCCAGACCACGCTCCGCCATGTCATTGGCGCCCGCGTCCTGCAAGACGTCATCGAACGCCGCGAGGAGATTGCCGCTTCCATTCGCGAGATAATCGAAGAGACGTCCGCGTCCTGGGGCGTCGAGGTCGAGAGCATGCTCATCAAGGACATCATCTTCAGCCAGGAGCTGCAGGACTCGCTCAGCATGGCGGCGCAGAGCAAGCGCACCGGTGAGGCCAAGGTCATTGCGGCTCGCGCTGAAGTCGAGTCGGCCAAGCTCATGCGCCAGGCGGCCGACATTTTGAGCAGCGCCCCAGCCATGCAAATCAGATACCTGGAGGCCATGCAGTCCATGGCAAAGTCGGCCAACTCCAAGGTCATCTTCTTGCCTGCCATGAATCAGACGGTGCAGCAGCAGATGGCGCAAGCCGACTCGGTAGGCGAGGGTCCGAGCAGGTACCGCGAGGAGGGCGCCTTAGAGTTTGGCAGCGGAACTGGCGTCGATCGTGCCGTCAATGCTGGCATGGTCGAGAATATTTGAACGAGAGTCGGACACGCGTAATGACTGAAATTTAGGACAGTAACGATGCGATTAAGCCGTAGGGGAACGGATGGGTTTTGATTATGACTTAATACCCCTTGATGCCTATTCAGACAGTTCTGGGCGTTGGCTTTAAGCTAAATTGTAATTGACACTCTTCCCTCAACCATGGAGCAAAGAGAATCAGAATTTCCTGTGATGGTGGCTCTTGCTCTGCTCTGCTCTGCTCTGCTCTGGGGCCATAGCCTAGGACCCAGCAATTTCGCTTCGAACGTCGAAATCTTTTTATTTTATTTTTCATGTTTGCGCCTGCTTATCCTGCGTGAGCCAACTACGAATCTCTATCTGAGATCATGATGGGAAAACTCACAGTAGCGTGGGTCATGTGTCGATTCCCGGTGCAGGTCGTGACGCTGTCTTAGATTTTTCAGGTGGGTTATGAATCAATCGGTTTGGTCATGCGTTGAGCCACCAAACTGAAAACGGCGGCCGATGTCATGAACAGCAAGAGGTTATAGAACTACTGTGTCGTAAGGACATGACCTCTGCAGTTTGGATAAGGTGAACCTACTGCACTGCGCGAGTAGGCATTTTCCTCGGCTTCGCTGCGGGCCTCGACAAAGAGCCGCCGCAGGTTTGGAAGGTTGGATGTCTGCATTCGTTTAGAATTGACCATGGTAACATGTAAAAAGCGCTAATACCATGATATCAATGAATTCATGAGGTTTTCTCTCGCTGTGGAGAGGAGTGTCGTTGGATGTCTTGCAAAGGAAGCTTAGATGCTGTCTTGAGTGCACAAGTCTTGGCCTAAATAAGGTTAGGCGTATGTATTCATAACGCCTGCACAAGGCGCATAGCTCGAGCCCTACCCTACCCTACCCTACCACTTATGCCACAACGCCAGAATACCGCAACGGGAGGTTTCCTAGCTCACTAGCACTTGGAGCCTCAACCCTCACCCCACCACCACCACCGTCAACGCACCCCCGAAGTGCTTCCAGCTTGAAAGCCTTGCTCCGATACCGCCGCACAGCAGCCTGCCCACGAAGGCTCACCGTCACTACGCTCAGGCGTCAGGCTTTCGAAATATATAATCGCGCTTGTGCATGAGGGGCACGACTGCGGTCGTCACCTCTGCATTTGAAGTGTAGAGATGGCGGTCAACAGGATCAGAGGCGCCTTTGCGGTGCCGCGCAAGGGCGAGACATTTGAGCTCCGCGCAGGCCTTGTGTAAGCTCCCAATCAGCGACAGCGAGACGGAGAGAATTCTTGGTGCGGCGAGTGCCCGAGCTGACGTTGAAGCTAGATCGCAGTATGCCTACGAGAGGTGAGCCCTGACCCGGATTTCGACGAGGCGGCCTGGAAAAGTTATTGACAACGGCGTAGAAAGGAGTCGATCCAGAAGACCATCATGGCCATGACACTGGGCAAAGATGTTTCTGCATTGTTCCCGGACGTTTTGAAGAACATCGCGACTGGAGACTTGGATCAAAAGAAGCTTGTCTACCTCTATCTGATGTACGCATGCCCCCATGGCCCCGTGCCTGAGAGCCCCTTGCTGACGCCTCGTCTTGTGCAGGAACTACGCCAAATCGCACCCAGACTTGTGTATTCTCGCCGTTAACACATTTGTCCAAGACTCCGAAGACCCCAACCCCTTGGTTCGCGCACTAGCTATACGAACAATGGGCTGTATAAGAGTTGACAAGATGGTGGACTACATGGAGGAGCCGCTCCGCAAGACGCTTCGGGATGAATCTCCATATGTACGCAAGACTGCCGTGCTTTGCGTCGCCAAGCTCTTCGACCTCAACCCGACCATGTGTGTTGAGAATGGTTTCCTGGAGTCGCTGCAGGAGCTCATTGGCGACCCCAACCCAATGGTCGTCGCCAACTCGGTTACTGCCTTGAACGAGGTCCACGAGGCGGCGCCCGAGTTGAGGGTCTTTGAGGTTACACCGCAGAGGTTGAAGAAGATGCTCATGGCCCTGAACGAATGCACAGAGTGGGGTCGAGTCACAATCTTGACGAAGCTGGCAGATTACAAGGCGTCGGATGTCAAGGAAGCGGAACACATTTGCGAGAGGGTATCGCCACAATTCCAACACGTCAACCCCAGTGTTGTCTTGGCAGCGGTCAAGGCCGTCTTCCTTCATATGAAATATGTTGGACCCGAGCTCGCCAAGACATATCTCAAGAAAATGGCGCCTCCTCTTGGTAAGATATGAAGATATGAGCATGCTGGCCAGTTTGCCGACTGCTAACTCCCGCAGTCACTCTCGTCTCTTCTGCACCCGAAGTTCAATATGTCGCACTCCGCAACATCGACCTCCTTTTGCAAAAACAGCCCGACATTCTCAGCAAGGAAATGCGCGTCTTCTTCTGCAAATACAACGACCCTCCCTACCTGAAGCTCGAGAAGCTCGAAATTATGGTCCGGATATCTAATGATAAGAACATTGACCAGCTCTTGACAGAACTCAAGGAGTACGCCACAGAAGTTGACATGGACTTTGCAAGAAGAGCTGTCAAGGCCATCGGCCAGGTTGCTATTAAGATTGAGAGTGCTACCGAGAGATGTGTCAACACTTTACTCGATCTCATCAACACCAAGGTCAACTACGTGGTGCAGGAGTCGGTGGTGGTCATCAAGGACATTTTCCGCAAGTACCCTGGCTACGAGGGCATAATACCGACCCTCTGCCAGTGCATTGACGAGCTTGATGAGCCCATTGCACGAGGTTCTCTCATTTGGATCGTTGGCGAGTATGCTGAGAAGATTAGCAACGCCGGAGAAATCATCTCTGGCTTCGTTGAGGGATTCAACGAGGAGTTCACTCAGGTCAGTTTCACTTGGCACTTGCGCACAAACTCTTTTGACATGTACAGACACAACTACAAATCCTCACGGCGGTGGTGAAGCTCTTCCTGAAGAAGCCGGACCAGTCGCAGGGGCTTGTTCAAAAAGTCCTCCAAGCGGCAACCGCTGAGAACGATAACCCCGACGTCAGAGATCGCGCATATGTCTACTGGCGGTTGTTGTCCAGCGACCCGCAAATCACGAAGGTATACCACAGCTCAAATTCCAAACAAGCAATAGACAATGACTTGTCTGTAGAATGTCGTCCTGTCCGAGAAACCCGCCATCACATCCACCATCCCCTCCCTTCCTCCCGCCCTCCTCGATCAACTCATCACCGAACTCTCCACCCTCGCCTCCGTGTATCACACGCCGCCCGAGTCCTTCCTGGGTCAGGGTCGTTTTGGAGCCGAAGCCATGCAGCGGGCCGCCATCGAGGAGCAGCAGCAAAACGCCCGCGAAAATCCCATCGCCGCGGCTGCGGCTGCGGCCGCCGCATCGGGCACTTCCGCACCGCCTACGTCCAATATCGAAAATCTGCTTGACATCGACTTTGATGGATCAGCGCCCGCAAGCATGCAGAACCAGCCAGGTCCCGACGCCAGCGGGCTCGAGGGCCTCGCCGGCACGCCGCAGCGCGTGGCCAGCCCGACGGTGGGTGGCGCGCCGAGCAACAACATGGATGACTTGATGGGTCTGTTTGGCGGCTCTAGCGCATCCGCGCAGCAGCTGCAGCAACCGTCCCCAGCGGGCCCGGCAAATGGTATGGGCATGGCTATGGGTGGCTCAAGCAGCGCGGCTGGTGACTTGATGAATGGGTTTGCAGGCCTGGATATGGGAGGGTCGACGCCTACGCCGCCTGCGCAAGGCCAGCAGCAGCAAAAGCCTAGTGGCAGTAATGATTTGGTGGATTTGATCTGAGAATGAATGAGGATGGTAGAGACAAAGAGGTTGTCGAGTATTGTGGAAGCATATGTCCGCTCTCCATCTGCAGTCGCAGGCATGCTAGGATGAGGTTGGAGTGGGTAGGAAGCGAGATGAGGTGAAGCTTTCAATGAAATGTCTTAACAAGAAGGAAGGGTGCGGCTAGCCAGCAAACCGAGCCAGCAGTGGAGCGGAATAGACTCAAAAACAAGCGGCATGTTGATGGTAGGGCACGAGCGCCTAGTCACGATGCTGCAGTGATCAATTGACTCCCAAGGTTCACCTATCTCTTCTTCTCCGTGAGTGAAATGGAAGAAGTCCAGCCAGAGACATGGCCTTTTCGATGCCACAAATACTTCACTTCGAGAGCCAGGATAAAAAAAAATTTAAAAAAAAAAGAAAAAAAGAAAAGAAAACTACCGTGGAAGCTGTGGGAAGGGGGAAAAGACGTCGTTCATTATGTTCGTGCAGACACTGCACACTGCACACTGCACACTGCATACGGAACCAAATCAACACGCAGCACAACCACCACAAGACCACCCGTCTACATTACAGCCGCCAGGCCGCCCACGGCCAGCGCCAACAGCCCCATGCCCCTACTCGGCCTGTCCGCTGCCGCACCGCCCGTAAAGCCCGAAGGCGTCTGGCTGCCACTCGCACCAGCAGCCGTCGCGCTCGCGCTTCCCGTCGCGGCCGCCGCCTCGGTCATGGTGGACTTGACAACGCTCGCCGCCGTCGTCGGCTCGACCACGTCCGTGGAGCGCGTCGCGACGCTGGTCACCAGCGTGCCCAGGGCGGACATGGGGATGGCGCTGCCGACGCCGGCGGCCGTGTAGACGGGCGGGATGGAGAGGGTGGCCGTGTTTGGCTTGTCGTTTGAACCCGCCGCCGCGGATGTTGGGGAGGAGCCCGAGCCGGAGCCCGAGGGGGAGGAGGAAGAAGAGTCATAGAGGTTGCCAGAAACATGCGAGGACGCGTTGGTGTAGGCGCCCGTGAACAAGTTGGCGCTGCTGCCGTCGCGCAGGCTCAATGAGCCCAGCGCCACGTTGCCCGTCGTCCCGTCCGGCAGGACGAAGTTGGTCGTGTATTTATCGTAGCACAGCGGGATGTTGCCCGGACACGTTGTTGAGCTCAGCAGGAGACAGGAGGTGGCGGCCGAGCAGCAGAAGGCGGTCGAGTCGTCGTCCCGTTCGGAGTTTGCGTTTGAATAGGGGGAGGATGAAGAAGAAGAGGAAGAAGAAGAAGAAGAAGAAGAGCGCTTGGTGAAATGGATCCCCGAGACGGTCTCCAGTAGGTCGAGGTAGAGGGACGAGAGGGAGGGCCCGAGCGGCGGCAGGTGCGATGTTGTTGCGCCGCTGGGCGCGCAGATTTTCATCTCTTTGCCGCAGGCGGAAGCGCGAGGCGAGACATCTGCGGCGGCTGCTGCGCAGCTGGCGAGCAGGCCGGCAGCGATGAACCTGGTTGTTGACTTCATTTTTAAGAGTTCGGATCGGGATAACGAGCGTGGTTTTGTTTGCCAGAGCAAATGTGGAGGTAGGTGGCAGCGAGCGATGGGGGAGTCTGATGTCCCGAGTGCCTACAGATGTTGGATAGGATGAGGGCGCGGTGTAAGGTGTTGGTGTAGATGGTATCGTGAGGCTAAAGGAGGAGAGAAGCTTCCGGGAGACAGATGTATATGTCGAACAGCCACTTTGGCAAACCCGTAAAAGTTATTTTAGCCCGCGAGGTCGTATAGGCCAGCCGTGGTCAGATGTTGGCCAAAAAGGGAAACGTGAAAAGAGAGTGTGATGATGGCAGACAAAGAACGCCAAAAAGAGAAGGAGTGGCTGGGCTAATACGAGAGAAAGGTTACGGCAACGGGTAGGGAGTGACTTGTTGGCAACAAGAATAGATAATCAAACGACAAGTGACGAGAAAGACGAATGATTGCAAAAAAAAAAAAATCAAAAGCAATGTTCCTCCTTTTGTGCCACGGCATTTACCCAAATAAATCCTCAGCGGCCTGCTTCGTAGACTGGTCCACTAGGACGTCTAGAAACGCAGATAACTCCACTCGGGATTGCTTTGCCTGCTTGAATCAGCATCATGATGTGCTAGTGGCGGCCACCGAAGGGCTCGCATGACAGACGCCACGCGAGCTGCCAGCACCCATGGGGGCGTTGACGCCGTTCGCCGTGCCGTGGGACTGGTCAAGCGTGGACGTCTATCTCGAAGAAGGAGGTTGCCGACTATAGTCAGCGCGGGGATTGGTGAAACGCATCTGTTCCCCAGTTAGTCGATTGCTTGAGAGGGCGCTTGCGGGCACCAGGGTGAGGTGGTTGCCTGTCTGTCTGCCTCTTTTTCCACCTCACTACGCCGCATACTAGGTCCATGGATGGCACCTCGTCTCGCTCAGCCAGTGCTGGCAAAGGCGGAGGCTCGGCTACCGCTAGAATTGCAATCAGACGGGCTTTCCAACCCATCTCCAATCACAAAACGACGCAGCATCCCAAGGCCTCCTTGCGGTCGTCTTTGGAATGTGCAGTCAAAGCCATCACACCCGTGCCAGGTCTTTATTGGTTGCTGCTGAACTCTGTTCCTGGGTATCTCGCGTTAAGCCCGTGCCAGTATGCATCGCATCCACGGGTGGACGACGAGACCATGTTTCGACGTTGGGATAAAGCTTAGCCGCGCGCGGTCGAGATGCTTCTGAGTCGCACCGGGCCGCTTAGCCGCCCGCCTGCTAAGCTCAGCTCCTACCTACTCCTACCTTCCATTAAATCCGCCAATCCACAAGTGCGCGCCACGCTCGCCGACACTTCGACCAGACTTTGGGTTGGTCCCCTGATGAAGAGTCGCTAAACAACACCAGAGATGACGGATGTGCCTGTTCGGGGTCGGTCATGATTCGCTGTGGTGTCTGCTTTGTCCAGATCTGCAGTCGAGGTCGGAGGCACCCCCTCTCGCTTGGAAAGCGCACCGACTCCATGCGTACCTCGCCAGCAGAGGTCTGTAGCGCTTGGATACGAAAGACGGTGGTGTCTTGACATTCGCTATCGCCACGCTGTCAATCTCCGTGCGTGTAACGCCATCAGGATCCCGGTGCAATTCGTAAAGACAGTGAGAAGAGCAAGCGCTGCGCTCTCATTTCAAGTTCGATACTGCGGATTCAGCTGGAAGGATCACTCAATGCAGCCCCCCGCGGCTGTCACATGAGTTGCGTGAATGGGATGGCAGCGTGACATTAGTATTTCAATGGCAACCTTGGACCCCCACATAACACGGATCGAACAAGGATTCTAAGCGGCGCTGGCCGGCTTCTCGTGAGTTGACTGTTGCAAGGTGGAATCGTCAATTTTCATTCCTGCATCGCATGGTTCACCCAGGGAGATGTTGGGAGAATCAGATGGCAAATGAGTTTTTGATTCGGCAACTGTTCTACCTCGACTACTGAGCAAGAACAAAAATTCATCAGCAGGCTCTCCGTCGACGGAGAGAAGCATTGTTGCCTCTTTCTATCCACCAGACTCTATTGAAGAAGTGCTCAAAGTGCCGTGCAGATTATTTCTGCAAGAACTTGTCGACACATTCCTCAACCCGATCAAGTTCCATCAGAGGAGAAAGGGCTTTCTCCGGATTGACGCAATGTGCTGTCCAAGGAACGCTCTGATAACCTATCTCCAGGTGCACTTCATCGCCTTTCAAGCAACTTGATTCGACGATCGCGAGACAATCTCGGATCTGTCCACCTTCGCCTTAAGTAGCCTTGGTCCGCCTCTATCATTGAAAGTTGACAATAATAGTGCACTAAAATTTCAACGACTGGCAACGGCCTGTGTAAGGGGATCGCAAGCCGCGACGGGACACATGCGAAATGATTTTCGGGCTTTACAGAGCCCATAGAAATACAAAAGCCCCAAATGGCTCTTTCTGCATACAGAAGCATGCAGTATGCGGTATGAAACTTGCGGCGGTTGGCATACATACCCCTGGCCTAAGATTGGCCGTTTGAGCCTCCATTTTGCAAGTTCCTCAACATGGCCTGGAGAAAGTCACCCTGATTCATCTGTGGTTGCTGTGATTGCTGTGATTGCTGGAGACTTTGGCCCTGAGGCTGTGCGTTGTTTTGTTGCTGGCTGGCTGCTGCCATTGCCTGGATCATGCGAAATGCTTCAGCAGCTTGCTGCGGATCTCCTCCGAATTGAGGTGGCGGTGGCGGAATAAAAGCAGCTTGTTGTTGGCCATACGACTGATGCTGTTGTCCCTGGAAGAAAGCTGGGTTGACAAATGCGCCAACTGGAATAGCGCCTTTGTTGGCCCCACTGGCAAGTGGAGCATTGCTTTGGGGCCAGGCAGGGGCCTGGGTCTGACCAAATTGAAAGGGAAAATTTTGGGTTACAGGATATGAAGGGAAAGACTGCTGGGGTTGCTGTTGGATCTGAGGTTGATCGTTCTGCACTGGAGGCGGTTGTCCTCCTCCACGGCCACCTCGAGCTGCGCGGCCGCCCCGTCCTCTGTGGCCATGATTGCGGCGAGACCTGGGGTGCTCTTCGACAGTCGCGCTGCTACCCAAGTGATGCAGGCCATCTGGTCTTGCGAGAGGGGTGTAAAGGTCCGTACCATCTTCGTCGTAGCTCAAAGCCCCCGTGTATCCTTCTGGCTGGCTGGGCTTGCTAGGCTTGGACGCCGCACCATGACCTCCCGCCTTTCCTTCCCGCTTCGCTTGCTTTTGCCTGCGCTTGTGTTCGGCCTCGGCCTCGTCGTCGGAGAATTCGAGTTCGTTCTCGGCAACTTCCTCGTCGAATTGATTAGACGCATCGGTGCCCTTGAGATTCCTAAGAGGTTCGGTGAAAACATACGTCGAGTGCTGATCAACGTAATAGACAGTCGAGCCTTTCGAGAGGCCGGCAGCTTCAATTTCCGAGCGGTCGTTGAAGGCGACAGTGTAGAGAGGCTCTTGTACGCGACCAAGCGTGTCTGTGACGGCCCCGATCACAGTCCTGTCTTCGGTACAGAGTACACATCCACTTTCCAAGACTTGATATTCTCCAGACACGTTTGCGCGAATGAGTATCATGTTATCCACAATGCTATCCACCTTGCCCAAATCGGTAATTTTCATGTCTGGGGTAACGGTGATGTCTGGCTTCTCGATCCTGTCTTCGGCGATCTCGTTCGCTGTGCGCAGCTGACCGCCATTGGTTTTGCCACCCTCGTTGTCGTCATACTCTTCCTGCATCAGAATCCGCGCTTGTTCCATAGGATCCAGCAAAGGGTAGTCGCCCTCATCCTCGCTCCCATCGTCTGAAGAGGTGTCGCTCGAGGTGTCAGAATCCACCGACGACTCGGCATCTGACGAGTCGTACTGCCACTCGGCGGCTAGATTATTCTTGTTTGCCTCAGCGGCTTCGAGAAACTCTGGGTCGACAGGTGCCTTGGATTCAGGCTCTTGTTTCGTAGGAGCGGATTGCTCAGGCGCCGTAGCTTGCGACGCGTCGCCGTCAGCCATGGCTGTATCCTCTTGCGCCTTGTTGTCTATCTGAGCGTTGTCTGAGTGACTTTCGACAGGAACGGTCTCGGATGCGTGTAGCGAGTTCTCTTCAGGCTTTTGCTCAAGGTGGTTCACGTTCTCGGGCTTCTCAGAAGCTGTGGTGGGCTTTGGCTCCTCAACGCCCTGCATGCTGGAGGTGTCTTGGCTGGCAACCGGTTGAGTCGCGCCATTGTTCAAGAGTCCGAGACCTGGGATACCGGAAAAGGCCATTTTGTGCAAGATTTGGGAGAAAGCAGCGTGGAGAGAAGAAGTCTCCACGTCGTCTGGCTGCGACGACCTAAGAGATGGGACCGCTGGAAATTTTGTGCCAGGATGCGCATGCGGCCCGAGCTCGTAGCCCTATGACGGTGAGGGCGTCCAAGCTGGAGCTCCCGTCCGCTGCGGTGCTGCCCGAGTCCGGTTGACTTCAGCTGCACAACCAACCCCAACTAAAGCTCCAACGTCCACGTCGCCATGCCGCCAAAGGACGCTTCAAAGGCCAAAAAGTGGGCTGCCAACTGTTTTCCTTTTACCCGAGTCAAGCTGACCAAGACCAGACAGCCCCCAGATTTCAATCCCGTCGTTGCCTTCTACATTTTTTCCGCAACCCATCTCCTCTCTGCTCTCTACGCGCCAGTTCAAGACTGCGACGAAATCTTCAACTACTTTGAGCCATCTCACTACCTGAACCATGGGTATGGTCTTCAGACCTGGGAGTACTCCCCCGACTACGCCATCAGGAGCTGGACGTATGCCGCCTTCCACGCTTTGACAGCTGGCGTTGCAAGACTCTATCCCGGAACCAACAAAACTGCCCAGTTCTACTTTCTCCGCTGCATGCTAGCCTTCCTCTGCGCTTCTTGCGAAACGCGACTTTTCTCGACCATTGCCCGGACCTTGAATCCCCGCATAGCCGTCTTCTTCCTCATTGCCGTCGTCTTTAGTCCGGGCATGTTCCACGCCTCGACTGCGTACCTTCCATCGAGCTTCACAATGTATACAAGCATGTTGGGACTGTCAGCGTTCATGGACTGGCGTGGTGGGTTGAGGACGGCTTCGGGTATCACTTGGTTCGGTATTGGAGCCATCCTTGGATGGCCATTCTCCGGCGCCCTCATAGTCCCATTTATCGTGGAAGAAGTTGTATTGGCAGCTGTCACCAAGTCTACGAGGGAGACATACCAGAGATTCGTCTATGGATTCTTCAGATCTCTGCTTGTACTAGTATGTCCAATCGCTCCTGTACAGTACATTTTCCATACTCATCATCCATTAGGCATTTGGCGTCGCCGTCGACTCCTTTTTCTATAGGAGGCTTGTTTGTGTGCCCCTGAACATCGTACTCTACAATGTCTTTAGTGGACCGGGAAGAGGACCCGATATTTATGGCGTAGAACCTTGGCACTTCTACATCCGCAACTTGGCCCTCAACTTCAATGTCTGGTTTGTCCTTGCCTTGTTGTCCTTGCCGCTTTTGCTTGGAAACTACCTGCTTCGCAGGCAGGCTGTACCCAAGCAAAACATACTCAGAGGCGTCGTTTTTACTGCCCCATTCTATCTTTGGTTGGCAATCTTCACCATTCAGCCTCACAAGGAGGAACGGTTCATGTACCCGGCCTATCCTTTCCTGGCCGTCAACTCTGCGATTGCGCTCCATGTGGTACTCGCGCATTTGGGCTCCACGGATCCAAAGACTCTGATTAGCAAAATTCCAGCCAAGGTCAGACTCGGACTGGCCGGTGCCGTCGTCATTGGAGCCATAAACGTTGGTATTTGGCGCGCTCTTGGAATAGTCACTGCATACTCGGCGCCTCTCAAGGTATACGGCCCTCTTTGGCAGAATGCCAGCGCTGGAGACACGGTGTGTCTTGGAAAGGAGTGGTACCGATTCCCTTCTTCGTTCTTCCTCCCCAATGGAGTCAGGGCAAAGTTTGTCAAGAGCGCCTTCACTGGTCTCCTCCCCGGTGAATTCAGTGAGGCGTCAGGCTTTGGATTCTTCCCAGGCGCGTGGTTGATTCCGCCTGGTATGAATGATGAGAACCGGGAAGATCCTGGTAAATATGTAAGTATTTTAGTCCATTCTAGGCCAAACATGTCGACATTTCGTTGACTTGCACGAAGACGGAAGTCGAACACTGCACCTTCATGGTCGACTCGGCTCTTCCCAGCTGGATCCCATCAGAGCTCGAGCCAAACTACATTGCAGATACCGACAACTGGGAGGCGTTAAAGTGCGCGAAGTTTCTCGATGCAGCGCAGACAAGCACGTTGGGACGACTTGGTTGGGTGCCGGATCTGCCCATGATTCCGGAAAAGTACCAGCGGAGATGGGGAGACTACTGCCTCCTTCGTCGCAAAACCCCCGGCGCAAAAGCAGAATCCCAATCAGAAGCTGGCCGTTGAAGTGCGCCAGTCGTCATGACAATCAAGCCACCGGCATTTGGTAGCACAGGGCGGCGGGCTTGGATTGCTGCACGCCAGGGTTTCTTTGCCCCGCGCCATTGGCCCCGAATGCTCCTAGTCCTGAACCCCACGTTGCCTAATGCAGCAATAAAACCCCGTCTTCACAAGAAGCTTGGCCCGAGCTGGCTTGAGATAACCAACCCCACAGCTCTTTATCGCAAAGCAGTCGTCCGATCCAGGGAACCATTGCTGTTTATTATTTCAAAGGGCGATACGGGAGGGAGAAAGTAAGGCTCGCCACCACTCCCATCGAAACATAGAGAACCACTGTGTCTATTTAGTTGATTTCTAGCCCACCGGCATGGACGCATTTCGAAAATAAGAAAAACATCTCTTGTCAAAAAGATACTTTTTCCAGCTTCCCCGTGCTAGAATCACCACCTGCATCATGGAAGCGGTCAAGCTCCAACTCCGCAGAGCTTGCGACTCGCCCCATGGACAAACAGTCTGTCAAGCTTTGCGCAATTCGACCTTTCTCCAAAATCCAAAGTCTTTCGTTTACAGCTTGTTAGCCCTGGCTACGTTACTTTGGGGGGCTGGAGTGCTGGTCCAGCGGTGGAAAAAGAGCAGCGCCAAAGCCTCGAGATCGCCGTCCCCAGATCTCGAGAAGCCAGCATCGCGAAGTAAAAATGGCAAGGACCGACCATTTGGAGGTATGTCATGGTTAAACCCGCGAGGATCAAGTGCTAACTCTTGCCCTGCGCAGTATGGACACCATCCGACTTCAAGCGACCGGCTGCGAACCCGTACCCCAACTGGAGTCTGACAGAGACCAAGCCTTTGCCGTACCGTCCGTTCCGCTACGGGCCCAAGTACAACATCACCATGGGCCTACGCAACCTCAACTGGGATGACTGGATCGAGCTCGATAACCACTATATGAAGTATCACGAGAAGAAAGCAACGAGACTGGCCAAGCGCGGCACCAAGTGCTACCACACGGCACCTGAGGCGTACGACGGGGCGGTGGAGCTGCTCGAGGAGCTTTGCTCGTACCTGCCGCAGCGGTACCCGACGCTATTTGAAAAGACGCCTACGGGCATGCGCAACCTGGCAACAGGCGAAGACGTCAACTGCGTTGAGCGTCCGCTCAAGGAGGACCCGATGGCCATGAGCGCGCGGCAGGTCCAGGACGACCTGGCCATCATGTTCGAGCGACCCGACGGGCAGTACTACCTGTTGGCGGGCGCCATTCTGCTGGCAGGCTTCTGGCGCCTCGAGGACAAGCTCGGCATGCCGCTCAGCGAGATCCACACTTCGGGCAACGTGCCGGGATACAAGGAGAAGCTGGAGAAGGGCATGATGAACTTCTTTCGTCGCGTCCAGCCTGAGGGCCCCGTCGTGCGCAACAATTACTTCATCCAGGTCGATGAGGATTTGGCGTGGAGCTATAGCATTGGTGATGAGGATGGTCCCGAGGGCTCGGCGGGCTGGTCAACGGCAGAGAAGGACAAAGCGATTGAGCATCATTGGTTTAGGAGTGAGCGGCAGTCGTTGAGGAGGTGAGTCCCGC
>JAIFKG010001931.1:0-12306 GCA_020351975.1 Phyllosticta ampelicida
GGGGCAAATTTCGAGGCAAGGCAAAGCATCCGGGCGTGTCCGCTTGGTACCCGCGCTGTGGCCCATCCGGCACTTCCATCAAGGTACGTATTCCAGTCGCCAACGGCGGAAGCTCTGCTCTGAATGCGCACATTCAAGCAGCGCCAGCAGGGGCAGAGGCGGACCGCGGGTGGTCCTCGGAACCCAAAACACAGTGTAAATCTAACAACGGCCAGCCAAAATTGATTGGCAGGCGGTCGTCAAAAAGGGCGGTTGCCCGAAATAGTTAGCTCCATGGTTCCCTTCCAGTCCTGCTGCTGGGAGTACCTCCTAGCTGCCATGCCCGCCATCGACGTCAGTCAGAACCAGTCACCAAGCCGCGATAGGCAGCTGTCCTTCAGATCGCAGACCGGTGCGCGATATCGTCACCTCGCTTCAAGGGGTCGGTCGTCGTCGGCCGAGAAACAGCGTCGCTCCAGCCTGCCCGTAAAGTGCTCACGTCACCTGTGGAGTACCTCAGCATTAGGAGTAGTAGGGTAGTGCGGGACAACGCAAGGAACGAGTAGAGGATCATGATGGCCCTTCGAGCTAACCGTCAACTAACTCCACCACGTGGGAGATAGACAAGACGAAACCCACGAGCCCTACGGTACAACCCTTGATTCACGCTCAATGACTCTCTGCTGGCTTGCCGCCACCGCCTAAGCATCGAGCGGGGGTTTTTCATGCGCGCACACTGAGCAAGAAATACTCCTACGACGGTCCAAGTGCGCCGCAGGAGAGCTGCCGAATCGCGTGCAGCTAGGCGGAGGAGGAGAAGTAGTAGTAGTAGTCATCTACCTATCGAGCTATCAGGTGGGTGGTACCCAAGCACCGCACTCAACGGGCTGCAACAAGTTTTGAATGCGTCCATCTATTGCAAAACCATGTACCCCTCCCCGCTCCTCCCCTCCTCTAACCACCCTTGGCTGCTTGGGCCAGCTCGCCATGCTGGCTTGACCGGTCGATTAACAAATCGTTGCCAGATCGGCTGGCTGCTTGCCGCTGATGACCTCCTAGGAGCAAAGGAAGTCCAGCCGCTGCTCGTTACCAGCACCACCAGCACCACCATCCTTCCTTCCGACCTCGCTCGGCCACGGGAAAGACGGCTGTGGTTGTTGCACCAGCTAGCAGACGGCGCCAGAGAATCGAAAGACGCCCGATCCGGACCGGTACTTGTTCTGGCGGTACAGGTAGGGCAGATGACTGCGCATTGCCCGTGCGACTGCGACTGCGACTGCGACTGCGACTGCGACTACATTCTCGTATCGGCACCTGCGTTTTCTTTCACCGACATGCTAGTCGACTCGTAGTGGTGTCGACATTGTATCATCTAGAGCGTGCTTTGGCTCCCGCTTGACGTGCTCCACGCTACGTCCAGTGCTGGGAAGCTCGCTGGCTGGCCGGCCGGCAACGACATGGCTGGCTTCTCCACGACTCATGGTCTGGGGGTGAGATGCAAGAACGTAAGCAAGCACCATAGTCCCGTTACGCCAAAGGTATGCGCACCTGGACAAGCTTTGAGTGCCCGCTCGAGTCGAGGTCGGTGGAGTGAGTGGTTGGACAAAGCGTTGGAGAGCTGGAGTGTGCGCTGCGCAGGGTTGGGGGGTTGGCGGGCTGGCGGGCTGGCAGGCTGGCTTCCCGTCCGAAGGCGCAGATCTTCCGGGGAGCCGTCATTCGGCGGAGCGGGACGAAGGCTCCTAGGGACTCTGGACTCTGGACTCCGAACTCCGCCGCCTGCAACAACGTTTGAGGCCGTCTCATCGGCTTGTCGTGTCGCTCTCGATATGCAGACTTCCTCTAACCACCAATCGCCCTATTCCTCCTACCTTCACCAGTCCGGTCTGCCGGCTCTGGTCCGCTCCAGGCCCGTCTACTGTGCCGCTTGGCGGGGAATAGTCCGACAGGTAGGGCTAGGGCGGAGGGCGGAAGGCGGAGGGCGGTTGGCGGTTTGCTCAATGCGTGTGCGTAAGGGGCGAAAATCTACTACCCACGGTCAGCTCTGCTGTCCACGCTCCACGTACGGTTTGATACATGTCAAGGGAGCGTTGGACAAGAGGGCGACGCATGATGCAAGTGGGTTTCCTTGCGACGGTTGCGTTGCCCCCACCTGCTTCAACTTGCGTGACCTTCGCTGTTGGTCGCTGGCCGCTGCGCCCTTGACTATTCTCCTCGTCGTGATATCACCGTCAACTTCGCGTTTCAGACAAAAGACGTTGCGGCACGACATGCCAACGCTCGCCGTGACGCGACCTCGGGGGGAAAATCTTGTAAAACCTTTTACCGTGGCGAAATATCCATCGACTGACCGGCCGTCTCGCGTTCACCGTTGGCAGCTGGCAAATGGGCAAAAGGCCCGTCCGACATGCACATCTGCAAAGCCGCTCTTCGCTCGCCGCTGAGCCGTTGTCGCCGTCGCCGTCGCCGTCGCCCGAGCCAAATGCCTGTCCTTGTGCCGACCCGGCATACCTGCCATGCAAACAAAACACACGAATGTGGAGCCAAGGCCATGTGCTGCTATTGGCTGTTCGTGGTCTTCGGTTATCGCAACAATTCTGTCGCAACGAGCGGTTGGTGCCCAAGCGGAAAGGGAGGTGTCCTTGGGCTCTGTCAATCAAAAAGTCCCAGCACACAAATTTTTTTTTTTTTTTAACAGCAGGCCTGGCATGGACCAGCCGACAAGTTCACATGTCAGAGTGACGGCGGCTGCATGAGATCAAAGACGGGGCGCCTTGTGCCTTTGCGGATGGAGAGACGAGTGGTTGGTCCCACTGCAGTTGCTGTTGTCGTGCAGTTCAATGGGAAGGGGTCAACAGGAACTGCCGAGAAAAGTCTCGGCCGCTGGTGACTGTCGCGTCGTCGTCCCGTCGGCTCTCGTGAGTCTTTCTCCTTCCCGTCAGTCACATCTCAATCAGATGAGGGCTCTCAGATGAAAGTATGCCTCTCGACTCCAAGTGAGAGCCACACAGGTAGGAGAGCTACAGAGACAGGTGGTTCCGGGATCGACCGTCCAGACCAACGGCTTGGCCTAGCATCGCGTGCTGTTGTAGGGCGCAGGAGAAGACAAGTTGTCCGTCTCTTGATCAGTTGAAAAGTGGCCGTTCAAGCACCTACATTCTACTTCTCTTTCTTCACCATCGAGTTCCAAAAGCCACAATCAAATCGTTTTCCATCCTGTTTCCGTCGTGTTCCAAGGAAGAAAGACTCAAAAGTCACCTCGTCACAATGGTCCCATCTTTCCTCCGCACTTCCGTCCAACATGAAATCAAGACCATTGAAATGCACACAGCGGGCGAGCCTACGCGCATCATATACGCTGGTTTCCCATCTCTCACGTACTCCGTCCCCTTCCCTTTGCGCACCGTGTGAAGCTCACGTTCCATGTCCTCCCCCCAAAGCGGCACCCTCCTCGAACAACGCGCGGCAGCCAAAGCGCACCACGACAACATCCGCAAATCCATCATCCACGAGCCGCGGGGACATCATGAAATGTACGGCGCCGCGCTGCGGCCGCACACGGAGCACGTCCCCGGCGCAGCGCACATGGGCGTCCTGTTCCTGACGCACGAGGGCTACAGCACCATGTGCGGGCACGCGACGCTGGCCTTGGGACGGCTTCTCGTCGACTGCTGCGCTAGCATTGGCGACGCCTCACCATGTGCCGACGCGGAAACCATCTTTCCCAGGCGCGGCGAGCTGCAGTTTGTCGCCACATATGATTCCGGCGGCCAAGGCCACGACGTTGGGGCAAAAGGTGAAGTCGATGTGCGCCTCCACGTCCCCTGCGGCATCGTACGCATAACCGTGCCCGCCGTCCGTACCAACAGCCATGGCGGCTTCCGCGTCGACGCCGACTCCTCGCGCCTGATCCGGTATCTCAGCGTACCGAGCTTCGCGGCAGGGGCAAACATCAGCGTGCCCATCCCGGCCTCTCTGCGCTGGCCAGCTCTACCGCAGGCCCAGTCCAGCATCACGGCAGACGTCGCGTACGGCGGAGCCTTTTACCTCTTCGTGACGGCGGCCGCGCTCGGTTTCTCTGCGTCGTTGTTGGAGAAGCCGGACATGGCGGCGCTGGACGAGGCGACGCGCAACGTCAAGGCGGCGTTCAACGCGCACGCCGAGCTGACGCGGCGTCACCTGCACCACCCCGATGCTACGGATCTGCAGTTCCTGTATTCAGTCTTCGTCACCGAATCAGGACGTGGCATTGCAGCGCCGGGCACTGAGGGCGCGGATATGGGCGTTTGCTTCTTTGCGGACCAGCAGGTTGACCGGAGTCCGACGGGGTCCGGCGTGCAGGCGAGAGTTGCGTTGGCCGTGGCTAAGGGGGAAAGAAAGATGGGACAGGGCTGGACGTATCATAGTCTTTTGTCTGGGGCGGCCGAGGGCGGGAGAGGCAGCTTTGTGGGGACGCCGGTTGAGGAGGTGGCAGTGGGAGAAAGGATGGGGGTGAGGGTCGAGGTAAGCGGATGGGCCAACTACACAGGAGTGGCCACGTGGGTGGTGGAGAAGGGGGATGAGTTGGGATTCGGCTTTGATTTTGAGGCGTTGGGAGCACGCTGCAGCAAGTTGGACGGTTGAGATATAAAGCTGTTGATGTTCGAAACTTGCCCAAATCTCCCACAACGCCCGCGTATAACTGCGGAATCTCTCTCTCGTCACTTACTCAACGACCAATCCAGCTCCCGCTCCATCTTAGACCTCCTGCGCTGCGTCGGCACCGGCGGCGGGGCATCCGGCTCCTTGCTCGCCTGTCTTTTGGACCTCCTCTCGACGCTCGACTCCCTCGACCCCGCCATCTCATCCGCCTTGCGCTTTTCCCGACCCCTGACCTTGCTCCGGGCTCTGGGCTTCGGCTTGCCCGTGGCAGCGCCGCCTGGAGCATCGGCCAGACCAAGGCCTTGAGAGTGCTGCGGTGAGCAAGCCCCCTCGTTGTAGGGCGTGGCTTCGAAGACAAATGACGACTTGGACGCTCCCGACGCCTGGCTCCGGGACGAGTAGAAGGGCGAGACGGCGCGATGGCGCATGGCGGTGTCGCCGCTGCATGAATTCTCCTTGTCAAGGTAGAAGTCTTCCATTTCAAGGTTTGCGCCTGCCGTTTCTACTACTGTTGCTGGGACTTGCCAAATCAATGTGCTCTCGGTAGGTGCCACCTCTTCAATGCTTTGGACGACCAACGGGAATGGCGACTGATTTTGGACTCTTTCCTCGGCCTGCGACTTCAATTCGATGCTGTTGCCGCTCACAGTGCTCAAATCCGGAATCTCAAGCCTTTCCAGCATCATCTTCATGTCCACATCCTTTGTGATTTGAAGGCGCACCCACTGTTCATCCTCGGGCACCATGCCCTCAAACGTCTCGTCAGTCCGCTCCCACCTCTCCTTCTCCCACACTACCTCGTCCTTCCCGCCCTTTCGTTCCCACTGCCTCACGACAAAGCGCGTATTCATCCCTTGCTCCATCGTGTTGTGCTTCAATTGCCACTTGCCTCTGTCGACGATGTCGTCAAGGGCTTTGTCTCCGATTTCGCCCAGAAGCATGAGCGCTAGCCGCTTGCTGTGGAAGCCGTCAAACGCCTGCGGCATGCGGATGTTGAGGCGCCGCAGCGATGTGAACTTCAGCGCGTGGTAGTGCCACCAGCGCTGCCAGCCGCGCGCCTCGCGTTCGAGTTGTTTGGTCAGGACGACTTGCTCTTCGGCGGTGAGGACAGAATCGGTGTACGGCCTCGAGGAACACGGCGGGCAGCTGCCAGTCCAGTCCGGGTAGCGGATGATGAGCTCGTCTACGAGCTTCGCGATGCTGAACGTATTTGTGGTTGCGCTCCCATCTTCTGTCATGTGGCCGTCGCCGATGGTTACTGGATGTTGTAGCCAGCCCTTGAACGGGACCTCGAGCGGAAATTCATCGTTGTTCCAATAAAAGCCCGGCCCAGTCTTTCGCTCCCCTAGGAGCACGCGGACGGGAATGTCGTGGCGCTTGAGCTCGAGGAAAGCGCGCACGATGGCTTTGAGAACGGTGGTGTCAGGTGCGTCGATGCCCGCGTTCATGGGGAATCCGAATGACATGAGCGAGTCCAAGTCCCAGAGAGGGGCGAAGTCGGGAGCAATCTTTTGCAGCGTTTTCCACATCTGGCAAGGCTTTGTGAGGTCTACTGAATTGTCTGTGTCGTTGGGACGGAAGATGGATGTTTCTAGGTCGACCACGAAAGCTTGGTAGCCCTCAGGTGTCGTTTTGACGTCTCCGACCGACTGCAGAGCGGTCCACGGGCGAAGAAAAGTAAAAGGGCTAATAGGAATGTTGCCGTATGCGTCTACCGAGTCGGTCGTCATCAATTGGTAGCGATACTCGTGCCGCCACTCCGCTAGGCGTGCCAGATCTTCTGCCAGGGCTGGCACTGGATGAGCAAAAGGACCAGAGCTTTGGAACTTTGTCAAAAAGTATAGTTGCCTAAGTAACTTCTTTTTCTCCGGACCCTTTTTTCCAGTTTTCTGTAACGCAGTCGCCGCGTCGTACAGTTTGTCCGGCATGCCTGGAGTTGCCCAGGGGTACTCATTGAAAGGCTCGCGCAGAGCATAGTCGAGCCACCCATGAAGTTTCTCTTGCTTTTTTTCGTTTGATAGGCCAGCGAATTTGCCGAAGTCTCCCACATAGAGGCCGCACATTTTGTCGGAGTGTCTGATTCCAATGTCCTTGGGCCACTCGTAAAACCTCGGATCGGAGACATCTCTCTCGAGTCGGCCAGCGGCATACCTTGCCAAAAGGGGCACAAACGAAATCTTGACCTTCTTCAAGTTTGTAAAACATGAAAGCATGGGCACGAGAAAGCCAATCTCTGCTTGATGTAGCTCAAGCACCTCAAAACTGAGGGGCGCATCCACCGACATCTCCCCCAAGGCCTCTATCAAAGTGCAGAAGTGGGCGTGTCCGCCTTCTTCGATGCACGACTTCTTTGGATGCCATGCCTTGTTTAATCCGCCACCAACCGTCGGGCCTCTCACGCTCAAGACTTTGAGATTGGAACAAGCCGATACGATGGCCGTGACGTCGCAGACCCAGTGGCAGCTTGATCCAAGGTGACCTCC
This sequence comes from Phyllosticta ampelicida, assembly GCA_020351975.1. Classification (NCBI taxonomy): domain Eukaryota; kingdom Fungi; phylum Ascomycota; class Dothideomycetes; order Botryosphaeriales; family Phyllostictaceae; genus Phyllosticta; species Phyllosticta ampelicida. The sequence goes on from JAIFKG010001931.1 coordinate 7,101, forward strand.
CCTACGCGATCGATAGCTGAGGAGATCTGGAGACTTGTCGACAGCGGAGGGGTGTCTGAAGATCGAGTTTTGCAGGGCCATGCAGCCCCAGTGGCGAACCCAGAGTTTTTCGATTTGTTCCCAGAACTTGACATCGACGCTGTTGAGGAGCCTGTCCCAAGTGTAAAAGTCAAAAAGATTGGTCTCCCTGCTGTCAATCATAACGCCATCTTGTACGTCAGAAATGTCGAGCTCGCGAAGGTTGGGCAAGTTTTGCGATATCCATTGAAAGTCTTCCACAGTGTGCCAATGGCTGAGGGCCAGTCGTCGTGGAAGGTGCCGATTTCCATCGTTGATAGAATTTCTGAAGTCGACCCAGGCCTTGTGTTTGCGAGACGAAGGAGAATCGTCCAGCCATTCTTCGTATGTGCAACTTTCAAACTCTTCGAAGCGTGGTGCGGGAACGTAGACGTCCTTTGGCGGCATCGTTGCGAATTTGGCAAGCGAGCCGACTGAGAATAAAACTGGTTTTATGAAAACGCGGGATTGTCCTACAGATTTTATCCAACAGTTGTAGCCTTTGTTTGGACGAAAGCTGCTCCGCAGCCGGATTTGGACACGGGGTGGTACGAAAGCAATGCAAGAACAAAGCGTGCCTGCCGACTTGCGTTTTCAAATCTTTTACGGCAAGACTCGGTCACGACCGCATTCCCTTTTTGCTGAAAGGAAAAAAAAAAAAAAAAAGATCGAATGTGGGGTCATTGTCTTGCAATGGGCAAAGAACCACGAGGATAGTACTACTGTGGTACAGGCACCGTAATAAAAGGCCGAGGCTTGGTGTCAGTAGCCCACCCGAGAAGGAAAAAGGGATCTTGTACGAATGATGTCATCCAAAAATTTCCACAAAGATACTCAAGCTCTTCAAGCATTTATGGACAGAAATTTTTCGAGTCCTTAAGGATAACGTATTCAGGAATCCTGGGGTGGTGGGGCGCCCGGGAATCCGCGTGCCACAGCTTTCGACGCTAAGTCTCAGTTGTCAAGTCCCCATGATGAAGGCCACGCAAAACTTCATTTTCTCTATTTCTGACAAGTATGCATCGTATCGAAGGCCGTAACGATGTGCTATTGTCTTGCCGTATTCTCGACCAGCGATGATGCGCCTCTGCGGATGGATTGTCGCAACGGCAGAAGCAAAGCAAAGCACGCAGTCTTCAAATCACACAAGGAAATCCTGAAAAGTCAGCTGAAGTAGGATTCGAAGAGGATATCTGATGGAAACGCGGCCCCAAGGGTAAGAAGACTGGCAAAGGTCGGGTCAAGGGATTATCAATTTTGCTTCAGGAGCCGGCTGTCCGGTAGGTTCCCTGCCATAATTGCACCAAAGAACATCAAGTCGTGGTATGTTGTAGCACGGCACATCCCTGGCCGCCATGCTTATTTCTGCATCATGAGCTGGACGAACTCGTTGTCTAGGAGAAATAGATGTTAGCAAACGTGCGCCGCTTCCCATGCAGACGGGCAACTCACAGTCGATTCTTCCATCACCATCCTGGTCGGCTTCCCGAATCATCTCGTCAACCTCGTCGTCGGTCAGCTTCTCGCCAATCGACGTCATGACGTGACGCAGCTCGGCGGCGGAGATGAAGCCGTTGTTGTCGCGGTCGAAGACCTTGAAGGCCTCGCGAATCTCCTCCTCAGAGTCCGTGTCTTTCATTTTGCGGGCCATCATGGTGAGGAATTCTTTGGGGAGGAGGAACCAAATCAATGCGTGGTTCAAATCAACGGGACAGGGACGGTGGCGTACCGGGGAAGTCAATGGTGCCGTTGTTGTCGGCGTCGACCTCGTTGATCATGTCTTGGAGCTCAGATTCACTGGGGTTCTGGCCCAGGGAGCGCATGACGGTGCCGAGTTCCTTAGTAGTGATTTGTCCTAAAACAGTCGCCTGTCAGTCGCATGCGCGGGTCATGACAGTTTCAGGCATTTGCTTCCGGCCCTGGGGGCAACGTGGGGGCGGGGTAGACTCAGTGCATCGTCAGCAGCCACGAGTTGGGCAGAGAGGCAGCGCAAAGGCATTGAGGTCGGTGGTGCTGGCCAGGGCGAGGGCGAAGGGGGACGATTGCGGTTTTTCAGGGCCACCACGTACCATCGCCATCCTTGTCCTGTAGACAGCAACAACAGTCAGTAAAGGGGGGTTCTGGCAATGGAAGAGCTCAGGCAGCAGGCTGCGAGCAAAAGGCCATCGAGGACGACTTACGAAGAGGGAGAAAGCCTCCTTGAACTCAGAGACTTGCTCCTCGGTGAGAGAGTCAGCCTAATTGTCGTGCGTCAGTTAGCAAAGTGGAGGGGTGCACAGAGAAAGCGACAGAGCAGCGGCAGACGCACCATTGTTTTTGGTAGCGTGTAGAAGTGTAGGGCTAGGCGTGCAGCGTGCGGGGAGGCCGAAGCGGAGGGGAGAGACGAAGACGAAGTAGGGTGGGTGTGGTGATGATGATGGTGGAAGATATAGCGGATGAGGGGGTTGAGAACGCGAGGATCAGTTATGTCGAGCTGGCGGCTTCCTCCTGCCAGCAGCCAGCAGCCAGCAGCCAGCGCCAGCCTACAGCCTGCAGCCTGCCCGGCCTGGCCTGGCTGCCACCTGCACCTGCCCTGCCCTGCCTGTCCGCTGTGTTTGGAGGTGGGCCGTGCCAGGCTTGGCGGCCAGCCCTGCGCATGGCAGTGAGCCAGAGCCAGAGCCAGAGGGGGAGCCAGTGCCAGTGCCAGTGCCGGTGCCGGTGCCGGTGCCAGTGGCTAAGCAGCACCACAGCACTGCGGCACTACCCGGCGACCAGCAGCGGCGGCATCTGTGCCCCTCCTGCCTGAGGCTGCAACATGTGAACCACCTTGCCTTCTACACGCCAGACGCAAAACCCAACCACCACTAGCAACCCCGGCATGCCCTCGATGCGCTGATTCCCATTTCCCTTTTCCGCTCTCCGTTTTCCTTCAATCCCCCCGAGCCATGTGGCGCGACCGCACCAACCTGTCCGTCCCCGTCCCTGTCCCCGTCCCTGTCCGCGTCCGCCGCCAGTGCCTGCATCCAGACTAACCTGCCGTCAGCTTCATATCCTATCGCCAGTCCTACTCGCACCACCCGGCCAAACGCTCCCGCTACGCTACCTCCTCCTCCTCCAACGGCTTTGCCGACAATGCTCCCTACTCCGATGACCGGCGTGGCCTTCTTTCAGCCGGTGCTTTCGATGACCCCTCCGACAATGGCGATGCCGTCATCGAAATGGATGTCCTGCCACCTCGCTGGCTCGACGTGCAGGATGAGGTGACGGAGCAGCTTGGGGAAATATCAAAACAGATCAAACGCCTGGATCAGCTGCATCAGAAGCACGTGTTACCTGGCTTTGATGATGAGGACGTCAAGGCGCGTGAAGAGCGCGAGATCGAGCGCTTGACCCAGGACATTACCCGTGGCTTTCAAACCTGCCAACGCGCCATAAAACGCATCGACATTATGCTCAAAGACTCTGCACAACGAGAAGGGGGTTTGACCAAGGGCGAGGAGACCATGGCCCGGAACCTCAAGGTCTCGCTCGCTTCGCGAGTAGGCGATGCCAGCGCAAACTTCCGGAAGAAGCAGTCGGCCTATTTGAAGAGCAAGTTTATGCATATCTGTCGTAGACGCGTCCGCTAACATATTCATAGAGCTCCGCGCCATTGGCGGTTTCGGCTCGCCTAATCCTCTCTCGCGGACGTCTACTCCGACACCCGCGAACCCGTACACAGACCCTGCAATGCAAGAATCATACGAAGACACCTCGTTGTCCCGCACCACACTTTTGCAAACCGCCCAGAAACGCTCGCACGTCCGTCAGAGTTCCAACGACGCCATGATAGCACAACGGGAACGAGAAATAGAAGACATAGCCCAGGGAATCATCGAGCTGGCATCGATTTTCCAAGACCTTAACGCCATGGTTATCGATCAAGGCAGTATGCTAGACCGCATCGATTACAACGTAGAGCGTATGGCTACGGACGTCAAGGCCGCGGACCAGGAGCTCACCGTGGCTACAAACTACCAGCGAAGAAGCGTAAAGCGGAAAGCCATGCTATTACTGGTCCTGTTAATCGCCGGAGTGTTCATCCTTCTAGGATTGAAGCTGGGTAGTCGAAGCTCAAGCAGCAGCGTTAGCCCGCCACCAGTTGTACCGCCTGCAGACCCGGCGTCTCCGGCAACGCCGGATGGAGCTGGCGCAGCAGACGACACGCTTCCAGCTGCCGCAATACGACGATTAATGAGGAGAAAAGACTGGCTGCGTCGGCGCAAAAGAAGACCATGGCCGGCCGTCGATAATGATGTTATGCTGCTGTAATCTACATCGGCGGGAGTCCGCCTTTTTGTAGTGAATAGACGTTTTGATGATGAAACTCTTGTCAAAGCTTGAACGCGCTTAGTACCAAGCAACTTACAGCGACAGGGCAGAATGCTTGTTTCTTTCTCCGCACGGAAGCCACCTGGCCACCCAGCGCCCAGCACTCGTATCCCCGAGTTGATCTACCCGATGAAATACCCTGACTCGCATTTTGGGGGAGCTAGGTTTGGGAGAAGACGAGCAACAGGAGAACCGACACTCCCTGCCCTTGGATCGAATCGTGTTCTTCTCCACTGTCATCCATCGGTCCGCTTGTGCTCAGACTAGCCATATCCTCCCGTATATGCGCACCGTCCCCTTTTGGCCATGTCTGAGATGCCGTGGTCGTTGTGCGCCCTCACCCGGCTCTGGCTTACTGTAAATACGTGCGCACAGCTGCGCCATTCAAGACCCTTCATGAAACGGCATCTTCTGACCTGTACAAGAGCCCCTCCAAGCCACGGAACGGGTGTCGGCACGGGAATGGAAATGTTGAGACCGACCCCTTTCCGCCTCCCCCTCCTTCGGTACCGCTCTTGTCAGGGGGATGACAGGGGTTGCTTGCGGGGAGAGAGCGGAAATAGCGATGGCTCTCGTCCGCTGGAGCGTTGGGTGACTTTCTCTTCTTCGCTGCGTACTGAAGCGGTAGGGTCATTTCAAGTTCGAGAGATCTGAAGGCACTGGTCTCTCTCATAGGTATCGACATCTCCTGCTGCCCTGCCAAAAGTCGACGTGCGCTGGTTACCAAATGGGTTGCGGGTGCGTGGACCCACGCATGCTTCGACTGAGATCGATCAGGAGAATCCATGCTGCCCACCCC
>JAIFKG010001933.1:0-46050 GCA_020351975.1 Phyllosticta ampelicida
CTCTCCTTTTGGGCAAACAAAATATCCACGCTGCTGCTGCCGAGGACCCGGGGAGCAACGTGATGGACTAGATAGATATACTTGGACTGACCGGAATAGCCGGATTGACTTGACTGACGGCCATGTTCGCGTGTTGTGGACGTTTGCCCGCCCGTGTCATGCCGTTCCAGACCCACCCACCCCCCGCTTCGTTTTCGTTTTTTCCGTCTCATGTCCGCAACGTGGTCATATTGAATTAATTGATTGCTTTGGAATACCCCTCCCTATTCTAACGTTCATATTGATTCGATCGACTGATCTACCCACCCGCAATCCGCGCTTTCCCTCCCTTGGCGAAGGGAAGGGGAAAGCGCATGGACGGACGGCCCAGATGCGCTGCCCCCCACCCCGTCTTTTATCTGCAATGTATGTGCAATAACTACTCGTTCGCACCGCAAGCCTTCATGCATGCATGCTCGATACATGGATAGATGGACAAACGATTGATTGCTTGATTGGATTTGGACCTGTATTGTCCTTTTCGGGCTCCTGGGACGGACTGATTGACTGAAGTGAAGCACCGAAGCAACGTCGAATGAGGACGAGGTGGGCACGGCACAGAACTGTCACCACCCCCGCCGCCGCCGCAAGCACTGGTAGTGAGCTCTTCCGCTCTCGATCCACTCCACATGGCTCACCTCGGTCTACTCCGCCAACTTCAAATACGGGCGCTGACGCCACTATTCCTTCCTCACTATTTTCATCATCTACATCTTGCTCTTGATTTCCTCAAACAGCTTCAGCAGCTCGTCCTTTGTCGGCTGCTGGGTGGGCCAGCCGATTGTCAGGCCCTCGGTCTGGTTGGGCTTGGGGATCATGTGGAAGTGCACCTGGGAGAGCGAGCCGCTGTCAGCTGATTCTCGTTCCAGCTGCTTCACGCCGTGGGAGAGGAATGCGTAAAGATCCGAACGCGTACGGCGTAAATGCACGCGACCAAGACTCGACGCAACGAGGTGACGCAATCCACCTTCGGACATGTCTCGGCACGCGCGCTCACGGCCGCTGGGGCGTTTGTGGGGAGAGCTTCGCGCAGCGTCCTTTGGCATGCGGCGTGCGCAAATTGGGTACGCCGGGGGTTGTACGTACGTGGTCGACAAGCTGATGCGCAATGCGCCCGTTGTTCTGCAGCACATTGTAGTCCTCGCAGCCGACGGCCTGCGCGATCTTCTTGGCGACGGGCAGGATCTCGGCGAGGTCGTCGTCAGGAATATCGTGCAGCTTGGCGCCGTGGTGCTTGGGGATGACGAGCTATTCGAGCGGTGCCATTGTGTCAGCAAAGCCAAGGTACGTTGCGACCGATCGAGCGCGGGGGCTGCGGTGTAGAGAAGGCGAAGGAAGGCTACGCCGCGCATTGGAGGAGCGACGTACAGAGTGGCCGGCGCTGAGGGGGCCAATGTCGAGGAATGCGTAGACTTTTTCGCTCTCAAAGAGCTTCATTGAGGGGATTTCACCTGCGTGCGTTGCGTTAGCTGCTGCGGCCTGGCGGCGGACACGGCGGCGGGAGCTAGAGAAGCGTGGATCGTTACCCTTGATGATCTTGCAGAAGATGCATGCAGCAGCAGACATTGTGGTTGTGCGTGTGTGGGAAAGAATTGGCAAAGACCAGGACTTCGAAATAGCAAGAGGGGAGAGAGGAGGGTGATGTCGGCGGCCGATGGCGGGGAACGAGGAAGCAGCCAAAAGTCCGGCCGGACATGCAGGGATCAGGCCACCAGCAGAACAGAACGCTCGGAGATGGCAAGATAAGATAGAAGCGAACAGTCATTCCAAGGGCATCAACGTCTACTCGTCGCTCTTCCACTGCCACACGCCCTCTTTTTCGAAGTTGGCATAGCAGTAGAATTCGTTCTTGAGCCCTGCGTGCACAACATCAAAGTCGGTCGTCCGCACCCCGGCTTTGGCATATAGCCTCTTGATCATGTCCTTCAACCGCTCGCCAGTGCAGATTACGAGCTGTGTGGAGCCGTCCCAGGATTTGGCCAGCCATCGAAGAGTCAAGGCGGCTGCAAACTTGTCAGTGCGTGCAACCCGTCTCGTCCACCTGCATCGTTTGCTGACCTTTGGTTTGGCAGTCGTCACTGAGAAACGGTGGGTCCAGAATGATTCGATCGAATCGGCCTTTTAGGTGAGCTGGACCATGCGATTAGCCTCATCCCATGCACTTCCCCAAGCCAAAACCTACGAGGCAGCCGCGTCGGTATCATAAAGTCGTAGGGCACGTATTCCTTGAACACGGCGAAGCGCTCATCGTACTCGAGAAGCTTGACCTCTGGACGGACTTGGTACTCGGGAGTGGCCTGATCGATGTCAGTACACCTATGGCTTTGGAAATCCGACGAGTCCTCGCGCATACTAGCAAGTTCTTGATCTGCACAAACACGCTGGGCGTCGACACGACGGCGATGCGCGTCTCGTCGGTCGCGCCGTCCAGCAGCTGGCGCGCCAGCGCCGTGGCCGTCGCGTCGTCGTACTATAGTTCGAATTAACAACCGCAGCCAAGCAAAAGCGACAGCCGAGCGTCGGGAAGGAAAGCGTGCCCAAAACTGACTGGCGTTCCAATCCTCAGTAAAGGCCTCCATCGACAGCTTCACGATGCTGCCATTTTTGTTGTTCTTGTTCTTGTGCGCGGCCGCCGGTGCCTCGTCCACGTCATCCTCTTCGGCCACGAGCTTGAGCTCTTCGAACTGCTTGGCGGCTTGGTCGCGCTCGACCATAAAGTCCTGCAGGGCGCCGAGAGCAAAGGCAGAAAGCTGGCTGCGGTTTCAAGGGCGGTTAGTTCGGCCATGGATGCGCGGGGCTGCGATGTAGGCGAAGAAGCAAAGACGTACGGGACATCGTCGTCGTCTTGAACATCGCCCATGGTGAGGCGGCGGTCTGAATATAAGCTTCCCTCGAGCAGCAGACACCTTGTTGGCCTGGTCGTGGAGCGGTCCGAAAGGGGAAGAAAAACGCGGGTGCAGCTAAGAACGAGGGACGGTAGCAAAGGTCGCGCGTGGCAAATACAACTACCACTGCTCCCTGTGATTCTACGTAAGTACGGAAGTCACTTGATCAACTCCAGTGTGAGCTGATTGTGGGCCTTGAATGCTTCCTAGAAGTATGCTTTTTGACTTGTGACTTTCTGCACCTCTATGGTCGCTTTTTCACCGTAGCGCTCCTTGTGTGCTCAGTCCCTGGACTTTTGCCACCAGCCAAGCCTTAGACGTGCAGCTGAACAAGTCGTGGCCGGGTACCCCACTACCTACTTGTATGTAATCTACCGAGGCGACGCTGATGCTGGCGCCTGTCCGCCGAGGTGAGAGATGGCCGCCATCCACCTCTGAGCAATGCCTCAAGTGAAGAAGATGCATCCCCATGCGTCCTCAGCTTGCCCCCTTCCGACGTGCTTCCACAATGACCACCCAGCTGGCCGCATTACCTGAAGTCGAGCGGCTCTCGCCGCGCGTAATCCGCATCCTAGGCGGGAACCCTGGCAAGGTATCACCCAAAAACACGCCGCGCTACTTCTTCACTACACATACACTGCTAACCAAAGCCCCGCCAGTTCACTCTCCAGGGCACCAACACCTACCTCGTCGGCCGCGGGCCGCGCCGATTGCTCATCGACACCGGTCAGGGCATGCCGGCCTGGCGCGAGGCGCTGCGCAGCGTGCTCGTGGCCGAAAACGCCGCCGTGTCTGACGCGCTTCTCACGCACTGGCATGCCGACCATGTGCAGGGCGTGCCAGACCTGCGGTCGCTGTGCCCGGCTGTCCGCATCCACAAGCACGCGCCCGACGCGCCCTCGCAGTCCGACATGCACGACGGCCAGACGTTTGCGACGGACGGCGCGACGCTGCGCGCGTACCACTGCCCCGGCCACACGGCCGACCACATGGCGTTTGTGATAGAAGAGGAGGACGCCATGTTTACGGGCGACAACGTGCTCGGCGCCGGCACGGCCGTCTTCGAGGACCTGCCCGCGTACATGGCGAGTCTGGCGGGCATGGCGGCGCAGTTCGGCGGCCGGGCGTATCCAGGCCACGGCCCAGTCGTCGAGGATGGTAGGGCAAAGGTCCTGGAGTACATCAAGCATAGACAGGAGCGCGAGGCGCAGGTCGTGCAGGTGTTGGGCACGGAGAGAGCTGAGGGAAGGGGTTGGACGCCGATGGAGATGGTCAAGTTCATTTACAAGGATGTGCCCGAGAACTTGCACGAGGCGGCTGAGAGGGGTGTCGTGCAGGTTTTGGGTAAGCTGGAGAAGGAGGCCAAGGCCAAGGTTGACGATATGCAGAGGTGGAAGCTGACGAGCAAAGCGGCGCTCTAGGAAATCATGCACCCACTTTATGGGGGGGCCATGTTGATAGTGAAGTGAGCTAACCAGCCGTATGTGCAAAACCAATCCTACAACCTGAGGGTCACTCGCATCTGCCTTCTTTTATACATCGTAAACCAAGTTTGGCGAATTTGCAGTCGTCATCAAGACGTCGGGTCACGTGTGTTATTGAGCTCCTGCAAAGCAAAGCACACCAATTTATCAGTTATTCCCGCAGGACCTTAACATTCCGAACCATAAACGAAATCAATTTTCATGTTGCGACATCAAAGAAGTATGTAAACGAGCGTCGAGAGCCTTCGCCGCAAGAGGATGCCAGCAGCGCCAATCGCAAGCGAGTCTCAACCCATACTCTGCCATCTAAGCCCTGTCGTTCTCGGCCTTGCGCTGGTCAAAGACGCGCAGTGTCTCCTCGGCAGCCTTGACGCCAGACAGGACCATGGCGCCGAAGGTCGGCCCCATGCGATTGGCACCATCGACCTCGCTGAGCTCCATGCCGCCGACGACGAGGCCAGGGACAATCTCACGCGTGCGCTTGACAATGGCGTCCTCGGCGCTGTTCATGTCGAGCCCGCGCATGCCGCCCAGCTGCTTGATCTGCTGCATACTGACGAGGCGCTTGACGGAGAAGGCGCCGAAGGGCCCGTCGTGGCCGGTTGTACTAACGACGATAGGCGCGTTGATGGCTATGTTTTGTTAGGTTTTGAGGGTTGTTCCAACGGTGAGCAATTGATCTGTTACTTACTGTTGGGGTCCATGCAGCTCTGGTCGTCGTGGTGGAGAGAGACAAGCGTCCAGTTCGTCACTGGGATGCGTTAGATAATGTTGGAAGGGGTAAAAACGAGGGGTCTAGGGGTCAGGGGGAACACCACATACCAACACCAGCAATGCGGACGCCCTCACCGTTGGGCAGCGGCCGCGTAATCAGGTCCTCAACCGTCGTTGCGTTGAACAGCTTAACGTTTGGGAAGGATAGCACCTTGGACAGGAGGGTGCTGGTGAAGACGGCCGCGTGCTTGACGACAACGTAGTTGCCTTCTTCCTCGTACGGCACGCCGAGCTCGATCAAAAAGGCGTCGGCCGGCTTGCGCATTACCATGGCGGAGAAGAGCTGGCCGCCCAGCCAAGCACCTCCACCTGGAGCAACGCCGCCCTCGATGATGGCAATCTTCAAGTCGGGCCTAGCCCTCGCCAGCATGTAAGCAGTGCTCAGACCGCACGATCCGGCGCCAATGACAACAATGTCCGACTCGGCGTACGTGTCGAGGTCCTTGAAGTAGCGGCGCGTCATGGCACGTGAGACCTGGCTCTCGCGGATGGGGGCAAATTTGAAGCTGTCCCACTGGCCAATCATCTCGTCGACCGTCCTGGTCACATTGTTACCAATGTTGGTCGAGAGACCATCCTTCGGCGGCAGCTCCTTGGCGACGACGGGAGCAGCACGCTCGAGAGTGGGCGAGGTGGCAATGGGGGGAGACATGTTGTTCGATCGAGGTTTCGATAAACCTGGGCAGGTTAGTACGCCGGTGCGGCAAGCGGGGAGAGCATGATCCTTTCGACGCAGGTATTATCCTGATCAAGTTCGTGGCCGTATAATCTCAGCGAGAAAACCGACAAGGCCTCCGATCAGCCAGCTCACAACGCTGCTTGAAGGGCATTTACATGCGACAAGGCGTTGGAGGAGGCGTCAGTTCGAAGGCATTGACGGAATTCAAGCACCGGCTCATGCTTCCGATAGTTACCTGATCACAGAATGTCTCCATGTCGAAAAAATTGTTGTATGCTCTCCATGCTGGCTGGCAACTTGGGAGATGTACTTGTTGTAATAAAGTATCTATACCATGGTCAGCCGGCAACGACAGGTAGGAAAAGGGTGGTGGCTACTTGTGGAGCTCGAGCAATTGGGGTCTGAACCGAGTCCTGGAAGCAATGCGAAATGGTAAGGTGTCATTATTGAGCTCCCAAAGGATCTTTATACCACCACCTGCCCCGCACACGTGATGAAACGCTAGATGACCCTCTTCCGAGACCGCGGCCGCGGTAAAGAGTCATGTCCAGCTCCTGGTGTTGAGTCTTGGCCAACGCTCTGGGTGTGGTCCACAAATGCGCTCACGCCGCGGGTAGCCGGCCTCTGCTTGTTACGGCGGGACAGGGTTGAACTCTCGTCGCTGAGTGAATTCTTCTGTGTATGACCTCATGTTTCCACCTGATCAACGTGAAACGATGGGTCTGATGGCGTGTCCATTTTGAACTGTTGCTTCCAGCATCCGCTCTCGCCTTTTCTTCCAATCAATTCATGGTCGAACCATGACGCACTTTTTCAACCATTCGGGACTTGTATTGTTTGAAAGAATACACGCAGAACAGGCAGGTCTGACTGCAGGGTCAAGCGGCTTGGATTGGTCGACGAATTTGTCTCGGAAATATTCTCGGTCTTGCGGTGCATGTCTAGACGTTGTTGAGTTCAAGAGATCTGCAGGCGCTCGTGAGGGGTATTATCAAAGTTTGCATTGAATTGTCATGCTAGGCTCTCCCTTTTTGGAGCCAGTACAAGTGGAATCCCGCCCAAAGACATATCCCAGTCCTCGTGAACGCCGATAAAACTCCCACCTAATCGGAACAATGCAAACCATCCAATCCTGACCAGAGCCGATAGCTCCTCGTCATCTTGTTGGTGCGTGAAAACTTCGACGTTTTGCGGGGCGCTTACTCCGACTTTCTCTTCTTCTTTTTGTCCTTCTTCTCTTTTTTGCCCGCCTTCTCACTATCGCCTACAATCTCGCTGTGGCGCCTCTTCTTCTTCTCCGATTTTTCTTTTTTCGGGGTTGAGGCATCGGCCACGGAAACGTCACCCTCGGCGTCCTTGGACTTGGACTTCTTGTCTTTCTTCTTCTCCTTCCTCTCTGCCTTAGCGGGAGCCTCGCCTTCGCTGGGGGCGTCGTCAATGTCCATGTCGGCGAGGACCGAGTCCATTGCGTTTTTCTAAAGTAATAATTAACATGCATTCAATTCAGTAATAGCAATAAAGCTTACCATGGCAACTTCGTTCTTGGTTGGGGGAGTGCCGTTTTGGTAGAACTCGAGACGCTCCTCAACTTGCTGCCTGAGCGCCTCACCAAACTTGGAGCTGGGGTTCTCGGAAAAGTTGTCGATTCTCGAGGCAATCGTGCACTTGTTGGCAAGGAAACGGGAAATGCGGCCCTTATTCTTCTGGCCGGCGCGGCCAATGAAGGATGAGTGGTAGATGAGACCGTACTTGGGGGTGTTGCCCTTGGTCTTCAAAGCACGGAAAAGAGCCTTTTCGGCACCAAGGATTTGGACGGTAGAAGCGGCGTATTTCGAGAGGTTGGTCAAGCTACCAGCCTTGGAAATGAGACGAGCTGCAACGGTGTCACCAATGAGAGCAGCCAGGTTGGGTGCAACAATGGACATCTTGTCAACCAAATAGTTAGACAAGCTCTTCCGGTAGTCGGAAAGGCTTGCGGCGCGCTTGGCAAAGGTCATGACATTGTCCATGTCCGTGTCGGAAATGTCCCTTCCCATGCTGACTCTCGCAGCGTCGATGATTTGCTTGGCAACGCCCTCATCGTCATCCACGAGAGCAGCCAGATCGTGTAGCTGCTCCTCATTGAGAGTCGACTTGTTTCCGATGAAGAGCACCAGCTTCACGTACTTGTGGTTGTCCGAAACAATCTTGACAAGCTCCGGGAAGTGCCATCCATACCATTCCCTCACGCGCATGCAGAACAGGTTGACGGCCTTGTCGAGTTGGTCGAGCGTGGCAATGGCTTGAATGATGTGATTGTCGTTCTTTTGGACGCTGAACTTGACCTTGGCACGCGAGTAGGCGTGGCCGAGGCCGAGCTGGGCCCTGTCAACATCACCCTCCTGCAGCTGCTTGAGGAGCTTGGGCGCGTGCAGACGGAGGCCACGGAGAAGATCGGCGACAACTTCGTTGACTTCGGCAGTCTCGCACTCGATGAAGGGAAATTCGGCCTTGATGCTACCAGCGAGGTTCTTCTCTTGTATGCCAAGTGTAACCTTCTTCTTCTTGCCAGGGTTCGGAATGTGGAGTTCGATGACGGACTTGAGGTACTCGGAGCAAATGCCTTCGGAAATGTCGTTTTGGTTCTCAAGCGCCTGCGCAGCACCCTGGAAAGGCGAAAATCCTTGGACATTGACCAATTTTCCAAAGGTCGACAGTTCCGACGCCTTTTCCTGAACCTCCTTCAATCGGTTGCCGATGGTATCAGCCTGATGCTGAACCTTGAAAACCTGTGCGCTATGAGCGATGAGAACTATCATTTGGGAAAGTCAAAACCCACGGCATAGCCCACAGGGGACTCGTGCAACAGGTATTCAACAGACATGATGTCGAATTATATCTAGCGAAAGTCGAAGCCCGAGCCCGGGGCGTGTTGTGGTGCGGCGGTCTTTGCAGTCGCGTCTGGCTGTGTATGGGAAGTTTTCTTGAGCTCACCTCAAGAAAATCGCGAGCGGCGGAGGAATTTTGTTCCGTCCGATACGCACAGACCACCTCAATGGTACACGCAATGGAAACGGTGAGATTTTGCAATAAAGGAGCTGGGTGGTTGTTGAAAGCGTAGCCGTTACAATTCGTAGGCACTATGGGTGTTAAATGTTGGGAAAGGTTTGGTGAAATCCTTCAAGAGGCGACGACGCGCTACTCCTAACCTGACTAGAATGGTGCGATGACCTGACTAAGCATCGATGCGCAAGGATGCGTGCGAGGTCCTCGTCGCGGGAGCTCTCCCAGCGCACTGTCGCATTGTCCACCAAACAACCGCGTCCACTCGCAGCACTATCCAAGTCGCAACACCTGGCCAACGGCGCATACGAAAATGGCTGCCGATCAGGCGAGCGTGACTCCCGTTCCAACGACCGAAGACGCGTCTGTACCAGGCGGCGAGAGCAGCATTCCCGACCAGAAATGGCTGGCCATGCAAGACGTCCTATCCAAAGTATACAATCACCGCATTGAAGAGTACGTGTCGCATCATGTGCCGAAATTTGGATCTGGCGATGCGCCCGCCGCCGCAATCCGCAAAGCAGCACTAACACCTCCCAGTGGCTACGATCCGTCCAAGATATTCCACAGGAAAATCAACAAGCGCCAAGTGCCCGACTACTACGAGGTGATCAAGGAGCCAATGGCCTTGAGCATGATCAAACAAAAAATCCACCAGAAAGAGTACAAGGATTTCCAGGAATATGTCCGCGACTTCACGCTCATCACCTACAACGCCCAAGTGTACAACCGCCAAGACTCGCAAGCATATCAAGACGCGTTGGTAGTCAAGGAATTCTTCGAGAGTGAACTCAAGATGCTAGTCGAGCAAAAGGTTATTGATGAAGAAGAGGCCAAGATTCCGTATCTTGGGGAGATTCCTACCTATGAGGATCCCACTCCCGAAGAGCTCGAGGACGACGAAGACGAAGAGGAGGAGGAAGACGATGATGAGGTTGACGATGACGACGATGATGATGACGAGCGGCCCAAACGTAGACGAGCGGGGCCAAGGTCAAACGCTTCAATTCTCAAGCGCGAGGGAGGCAGGGACGATACCAAGGACAAGGCTGCCGAAGAGGCGAGAAAGAGGCGTGGAAGGCCTCCGCGCGTCGATACGCCAATGGAAGCGCGCATCAAAGCCATAATCAAGGCCATCCGCAAGCCCAAAAACGACCAAGGCCAGTTGATGGTCAGCCACTTCGAGCGCGTCCCGGACAAGTCTGTCATGCCAGAGTACTACATGGAAATCAAAAACCCAATGGCTATGGATGTGCTCAAGAAGAAGCTCAAGAGGAAGAAATATCAGTCAGTGGATCAGTTTATGAAGGACGTCGAGCTCATGTTTGAAAACGCCAAGCAATACAACGAAGATGAGAGCCAGATTTACAAGGACGCCTGCTTCCTCCAAAAGGAAACGCGCAAAGCCGCCGAGGAAGAAAAGGCCAAGCCCGACACGGAGTATGTCATGGAAGACGGGCGCATACCGCTGCCAGATGGCATTCTTCACAATGGCGAACTCTGGAAGGTTGGCGATTGGGTGCACATCCGGAACGCAAACGATTTGACCAAACCAATTGTTGCGCAAATATACCGCACATGGCAAGATTCTGATGGTGGGAAATGGGTCAACGCGTGCTGGTACTACCGCCCTGAGCAGACGGTCCATCGCTTTGATCGGCACTTTTACGAGAATGAAGTCGTCAAGACCGGCCAGTACCGCGATCACCCTATAGATGAGGTCGTAGACCGTTGCTTCGTCATGTTTTTCACGCGCTACAATAAAGGCCGTCCGCGAGGCTTCCCTCTTGACAAGGAGATTTATGTTTGCGAGGCCCGCTACAATGAAGAAAAGCACAAGCTGAACAAGATCAAAACTTGGGCTAGCTGTCTTCCCGACGAAGTGCGGGACAAGGATTATGAAATGGACCTTTTCGATGCGCCTAAGAGGGTCAAGAAGGTTCCAAGCCCAATTCAGTATTTGTTAAAGGATGACGCAAAAGAATCGGACGACCTGCCAGAGCCCGAATGGGGTGCGCCCAACGCGCCGCCCAAAATCGGAGCCGTCCACAAACGACCCCGGGATCCCAAAGAATCGCCTCCACCAGAACCTACTCCTTCTCCTCCTCCTCAAGCACCACCGCCGCCCCAGCGTGAGCCTTCTACCATGTCAGCTCACGCGCCCAATGGCTATTCCAGCCAGAACACTTACACTGCTGGTGGCCACTCTTCATCGACGCCCGTTCCTGCTCCAACTCCACAGCTGCATCACACCCAGCCCGCTTACACTCCGCAGCCGACATCCTACCACCAACATTCTGCCTCACCTGCACCTCCGATGCAGTCTATGGCTGCCACACATCCTGCGAGCTTTCCTCCGCAACCAACACCAAATCACCCTTCATACGGTCCAGCTTCGACTCCCCACACGATGCCAACCGCATCGCACCTTCCATCTTCTGCCTTCGCCCAGCAAATGCCTTCTACCCTGTACCTCCGCAACCAGCAAGCCGCGCACGCCGCCGCCGTGCATCATGCGATTCCACAATCGCCATATGCGCCGAGCCCAGCGGCACATCACTCTTACAAGCATTCGCAGCAGCAACAAGAAGTCTACCGCCTCGATGACCACACAAACGCAACTATCCCTCAGCACTTGCGTGACCAGTTCCAGCAGGACGAACAAGGTCGCCTGCTACTTTTCACTGCACCGCCTCTCGACGTTCTGCCCCCTCTGCCAGATGGTGCGGAATTTGCACCCCTTGGTCACTCAGCGCAATACCTTGCCGCCAGAAAGAAGCGCGCTGCCATGATCGCCGAAAAGCGCAAGCGTGAAGAGGAAGCAGCGCCTGGACGTGCCGCGCAAGAAGCCGTGGCCAAAAAGGCGCGCGTTGAACAGGCTGCCCGCGACCTCCAGCTGCGCGTGGTTGAGCTTGCAGGAAAGGCTACTGGTGCACTCGAATCGCATTTGGCACAGGCTACAGTGGCTGATCTGCGCGCGCTCTACGGCGACGGCTGGAAGGATCACCTGAATAGTGAAATTGAGCGATTGCTTGCAACGCAGGAGAAGGCAGGGAAGGCAGAAGAGGAACGGAGGGAGAGGGAGAAGGCTTGGGACGAGCGAGAGAGGGAGAGGGTCCGTATTGAGGGGTTGAGTGCAATGCTAAACTGAGCTCAACCATGGGTTTGTAATGCCCACATTTATCTTTCAGCAGAGACTCGGAAAACAGGCCCACTGATACCCCTCTAAGTAGTCATCGAAAGAAATGACAACATGGTCATGCAACACATGTGATGCTTCCTGCTTTCTATTCCGCCTTGATGGCACCTCCCCACCCCAATTCTCAGCTGTCACCAGCTGCCCAACCAGTACGAGGGCAACGTAACTGCCCCATGTCTATGGAGGGGTTAGGTGATGTCCTTTGTGGTCATCGCCAGGAGTTTTCAGCTCCACACACGACTCATTCTACAATTCCAATACCTTATCAGACGCGGCCATGCAGCGAACCACTATCGCTAAAAGGCGCATTGTGCGCCACAAGCGTCCTTCATGGCCATGCCGCAGGTCGCTCCGCTCTTTGCCGTACACTTACGATTCTCTCATGAACAATTACTGGGCACCACTCGGCGCCATGGCCCAGCAAAACTTTCTCGGGATTTTCCTCGAAACCTCACTCTATTGGGATGGCAGCCCCAACCCAGACACCGTCTTGCGCATGAACCTCTACCCCTGGCTGACAAGATTTCGATCCATGGAACTCCTCATGGTCAACATCCAAGGCTGCGTGGAGACCCTGAGCGAGTTTGACCACAAACAGAAGGAATGGGACAAACTCTCGTATGCCACCGAGACGATGTTGGACGCAGTGTACTTTCCAGACTTATTTTCTCTCAATATTGCGATGTTTTGGAAGGGAGAAGCAGAGATGGCTCAGTGGAGTCAGGACGATACAAGTATTGTGAAACAGACAGATTGGGAAGGTAAACAAGACGAAGGGATTTTGGAACAGGCGGTGGAGTGGAGCCACAGCGATACATTGACTGTAGAACAAATGGACCGTGAGGATGAATTAGACGGAGAAACGCTGGGAGAGACGGCAGAGGAGGGTCCAGCAAAATTGTCGCAGGCCCAGGCGAGTAAGAGAAAAAGGAGAGGGAAGAAGAACCAAAGGGCCAGGGGTGAAAGGAAGTTGAAGGAATACAAGGAACAAGGGGAAAAGGCTCAACAGAGGCCCTCATCGCCTTCGCTGAAGGCTGAATCCGAGCCTGAGTCTGCGATTGATTCCAAACATGAAGTTGGGCTTGAGAGACGACTGTCAGTGGGATTCGGTGCAAGAATTGTTCAAGACGAGAATGCAGACAAGGAGGAGGAGCCAGAAGAGCCTGAATCACAAGTCGAATCCAAATCGCCTACTTCTGCACCCCTCGACTCAGCAGCTGCAGAGGATGATGGGATTAGGTGGAACCGAGTGCTGAGCAAGAAGTACAAGAAGAAAGTCAAAGAACCAGAAGCACCAACGGCAAATCCAACAAAGATTCGGGGCAAGGTATGGAGCAGCAATGAGAGAAAAAAGCTCAGAAAAGCAAAAGCAAAAGCGCTACGTTCGTCAGGGATCCAGGAGAGCGAGGATACAAGTGCTCCAAACGTGTGCTATCCAAGGATTCCGTGGAATTCCCCAGATCGCACTCCAAGCCCATCAGAAGACTATCTCTACGAAGTGGATGTACCAGCACCATGTGAAGAGATTCCCAGGAGTGACTCTAGCTCTTTTGTGGTCATTCGTTTGCCTGGCTCGACTGTTAGGCAGCCCCAACTTTGCACACCTCATCCGTTGAAGTGGGTTCCGTTCTCCCCTGCATCCTTACAGCAGTCATGCAAGGTCGCCCCGGCGATGGATCCACGAAAACCATCTCCCAAGACTCGGCGGCATTCCTCAGATTGCACTATGCCTTCATTAGATGAAATCCACGAAGCACCTCTGGAGGCATCGGCGCCATGTTCAGAGAGTCCAAAGGGCCAGGAGACCGCTCTTTCAATAACACCCTCTCCCTTCAGGTCTCTTCAGCGCTCCTGTACTTCCAGTGAGGTATCTGGTCCATTAGTCAAAATTGGAAAGGTCGTACCCAAGGAGCACCAACGAGTCAAGGGTCTGGATGAATTTATCAGAGAGGACGTCAACAATGATGACGAGCCCTTCTTCTTTTACAGCAGATTGTCTGTTCCCGAATATCACGACTTGATACGGCTTCAACAGCTAGCACTCGACGAGCAGCTCCACAAAACCTTGGAAGAGCTGGAGGAAAAGCATCCGCATAGATGTTACACTACGGGCACACATACTTCGGGAGGCAAAAGGAGGGCATCTGATCCTGGTGCCCCTGTCGATCCATTGCTCAAGCGAGAATCGCGGGCACCTACTCCTGTCGTCCAGAGCCCTTTCAAGTACTCCCCGTTACGACTGAGTAGAGATCTCCATGCAAAGGAACAGGAAATTAAGCCAGATATGCAAACGTCTACTCCTGCCACTGAGACCCTTTTTAAGCCTATCCCGTTGAGTATGAGCCGCAGCCTTTGTGGAAAGGAAAAAGGAGGGGAAGTTCAATCCAGTTCTGAAGATCAAGACTCGAGCGGTGTGATCCAGTCGGCTCAGAGCTCCACTCAGCGACCTCTTCTCAAGAGCCAAAAAGATCAACATCATCCGCAACTCGCTCCTGTCTCTGGTTTACCAGGACCTCCAGTACATTTTAAAGGGAAGACCAAGGGAACCGTTTATTACTATCCACAGCTACCTGGTCCTGGCACAGCGTCGACAACTCCGCTAAACGGTAGCGCTCCAGTCTTTCAGCCCCAAAATCAACGCCTTCATCAGCAGATTGCACCTTTAGACAAGCAAGTGTACCCTCAACCCGGTCGTGTTCCACCCGGTCAGCGCCACCACCACCATATGGTTTTGCCAGACCAGCAAGGGTATCTTCGACCCGGTCGTCTACCACAGTACTCTTTTCAACCAGTTGTTTCGCCTGTGTATGGTTTAGTGCCTTTTAATCCGTCCGAGACCATAAATTTTCCGAACGTTCCGCCTCCTGCACCACAATTTGTCCGACAACCGGTTCCAAATCCCAATCTCTCGCCCGGCATACCAATTGGAATCCCGCATGCGCCACCGCATGACCCTTTTCCAGTATCGCCATATTTTCAAAAACCCCGTCAGTACTAGTCTCTGCTTGGGACCTTTCCTTCGCACCTGGCTAGCCCACCAGCAGCGAAATTTTTCCATCTTGGGAAACGTCGACACAACGCCCTGGTGATCGCTTGCTGCGATCACGTTGACAGTAATGGGTTGTGATATATGATTGAACGGTGCGTAGGGACACTGATGCTGGGGTGTTTGGTAGTTGGAGATTTTGTGGTGTTTGAGCATTCTTTTGGCCTGAGTAGGTTTGTCAACTAGGAGCAAAAGGCGGTACCGCGTACTTGCATGGCTTTTATGTTATATGTTTGACTTGACAAGGTCAATAGCACCATCTTTTTGGACAGCTTCTGTTTGAGCGTTGCTGTATCGGTTATCGATATCAATGGATCCCACATCTTGCACCAATTTGCTCTCATGTTTATAGGAGCTAGATGCTGTATTTGGGGCTGATGCACATTTCGAAGGACTAGAAAATTCAGTTAGCGAAAAAGGTGTACTTAGGGAAAGGGGTGACATGCTGGAATGTCCCAGGTCACCAATGTTTATGCCAGCATCCACCAGACTTGTCGTTCGTAGGAAGTTAGTCTGCTTGATTGTGCAATTTATTTACTACTCGATTGCTCATCGAGAGGTTTCCAGGGTGCAGCCAGTGCTCTCATCTGCGACGTTATTTGCTAGTAGCGACATAGAAGTACGGTATTTGGGCGCAACCCGCGTCGTCGCGAACAGTTCCACCAAACCAAGTCAACAATACCGACAGAGCGTTCCCCGTAATCTGCAGTCAGCGTATGGGGCATTAGGAACTGCCTTCTCAAACTCAACTGTGGACCATGGAATCGACTGGTTTTCACAGTCGCTCGCCAGCCATTCCGAGAGCGCTTACGCAAAGACAACTTCCGTCTGCCGAAATTCCTTTCGCCCTTGATGTTGGCGGCACCAAGTTTGTAACGACAACGGCGACGCTTCGACGCTCTGAATTCTTCGATGGCATTCTGTCTGGTTACTTGATTGTGCAGAAAGATGGCTCTCTTTTCGTGGACTACGATCCGGAAATTTTCAAACACGATTTGAAATATTTGCGCACTGGACGTCTACCATCCTGCTTCCAGGGGCTCGACCGAGGATATGACCACGAACTCGCCGCGGACCTGAAGGCTGCAGCGGCGCATTTCGGCATCGAACGCTTGCACGAGTGGCTGGACAAGAAGGGGTACCTCGAGGTGGCGAAGATCATGATGACCACCACCGATTTCCAGCTCAATGACTTTGCGACGAGTTTGTATTCTGGCGATGAATCCGTCAGTCCTCACGTTTCGTGGGTTGCCAAAGATGTGTCGGTCTGCCCACAAGGTATCCCTGAGCATGTCGAAGGCTCGGTCTCTTCCTGCGGGCAGGCATGCAAGAAGGCGGCCGAAAAGAGCAGCGAGATGACTTCCAAGCAGGCCATTACTCCGGCGATTGTGGTTGTCCGGAAAAAAGTCGTTTTCAATGACGAGCTGTGCAAGCCATCGGATAACAGAGATACTCGCAAACAAGACTCACAAAACCTTGGATATCAGCGGCCGGCTTGTGACCTAGGGTTTTCATCATTGCAAAGCGCGAAGGAGATTTTAAAGTTAAAGGAAGGCAATCATGGGTACCAAGAGCGTCGTAGGCATGCAACACTTCAAGGCCGCATCATCCCTGTCATGGTTTTTTTCTCATCAGCATCTTTAAAGTCTACTTGGACGAGAGACTCTTGGGGTACTTTCTTGTTGTTAGGACAGTGGATAGTGAATGATGTACGGACAGTCGATTGTTTTAGAGGACCCTCCATGCACGTAGCCATGAAGACAGGCCTAGAGCTTGAAGGTTCCGAGTTTGTGGAATCTTGTGGCCTGAGGAGTCAAGGCAAGGATCAAAGCGTCTTTTTCTCGCTTTGCTGATTGGTTCGCAGCGATTGCGCTTGAATGCTGTCCATTCAAATACGCCAGCACTATCTCCATTCCTTGACGTGGGACCATATCTTGCCGTAATTCCCTCCTCAAAAGGCTAAGTGATGGCTCCAGAAACAGCTGTCATTCCTGTCCTGACCTCTGAAGTATCAGTCACTCTCAAGTTCGTCGTGCTGTGAGATGCCCTTTTCGAATGAGTCTTCTTTCAAACGCTTCTGTTCGGCCGCTGGGATGGAATCATGCCCAACGATGGATCATGCTTCATCGAATGGGACCCCTAAATATTCCGTCATGTCAGCTACTATCTTCGCAGTGGACACCTTCCGACTTGCTGCAAAGGTGTCAACGAAGGCTTGATGGATGATGAGAAATCCGGTAATAATATACAGTTCTTCCAGCTTTCCGCTCTCCTGAATCCCACTGTCGGGTGCCGACGACCCGAAAAAGCAACTCACAATAGCCGACGTGTTTTTGTTGCAATCTCCGTTGCTGCAGGCTACAACTACAGGACTAACAAGGGTCTGCAGGTGCTGCAGCCGAACGGTGCTCTGTCAGGGCTTCGACTTGGAATTTACCGAGTAATCGAAAGAGCCAGCTGCATAATTTGGAGTTTCAGAGTTGCACGACTGGCTGGAGAAGGAGAGATGCTTGAAAGCTTTTACAGTAAAACATAGCTTCAGAATTCTTAGACAGTTGCGGATGGATGATTCGGTGTACAATGTAAAAATTTCCAGGATATGAGGGAGTCAAGGATATCCGCATCTACCCACGAGAGAGAACCCAACCTTATGGAACCACTGGGCTTGCTCCCGGTATGAAGCCTGTGAAGACTTGCGCTTAACATAAATCAACGACTGCACCTCCTGCACCTCCTGCACCTCCTGCACCTCCTGCACCTCCTGCGCCCATTTTCGTTTGCCCGTCTACCTTTAGAATATGCGAGTCGATGGCACCCAGCACTGTCAAAACCTCCCTCGACACTCCCAGCGACACCAAAACTCCCTGGGAGCCCCCTACCACCGTAAAGCTCCAAGTTTGTACTCGGCACTTCATTACAACACGCGAAACCCTCCGTTTCGGCTCAGGCTATTTCGCCGTTCTTCTTTCATCACGATGGGACCACAACATGAGCCCGGCGGCTCCTTCTTGGTCGACACTGATCCGGATCTGTTTACTAACATCCCCCAGTTTCTTAGGCGTGGCATCTATCCCGTCTTCTTTGACATCGTAAAAGGGTATGATTACGCGCTTTATGCAGCGCTTCAAGAGAAGGCTCGTTTGTTTGGTATCGATTTCCTGGGCAATTGGCTTGAGGCAAACATTACCCCAACGTGGTCAACATCCAGCCTTCAAAGGACATGTCCCATGATGATGAGATGTCAGCGGCGTTCCATTCAGATTATTACATAGCCAGAGGGGCAAAAGGAAGTACTCAAATTTACTGGAAAGTTGTGTCGTTCAACACACAGGCTTGTTTTAGCTTGCAAGATGGGTGAAAGCCTGTTAGCGGAGCACAACACAGCCTCATAAGATAATTATTCACTGATCATTGTTTTATCTCGTGCTTCTTGACCAACAGATTAAGCTTTAAACTCCAAAGGGCGCCAGTGCAATGGTCATTCCAAAGAAGAATCAACGACGGGGTGACAAGGGGTGAAGGTTTTGACAAGGTTCAGGACTCCGGCTCTGGCCGTCCGACAACAGATTAGGCAAGAGACGGATGAACGCTTATGTCCAAGCCAACGGGTCTGTCTTGATTGCTGGGTGGTAATCGTGTGGACGGAGAAGCTTTGGTGTACTTACGAAAATGTAACAGGGTCTGGCGCAAAGCTCCCGGCACGTATCGCTGCTGCTGTTCCTGTGCTTGCATGTTGCGAAACCACGGATGAATGTGCCATGAATCTCCCGTGAGGCCTGCAAGAAAGCTGCCTGGGCATCTCAAACTTTCGCTGAACATGACTGCTATCTACGTCGTTCCTCGAAAGTGTCGTGACATTACGGAAGTGCCCGGATTTTGCATTTCAAAGCAAAGTGGGCAAGAGTACCGCAAGCGTGAACCTTGATCATGGATATAATTCGTCATGATCCCCACACCGCGTTATTTCTTTGTCCACGCAGGACCGCATCACTTTCGCCGCTTCAACAATGTCATCTAAAAGGAGGAGGATACTGTCACGCAAAGCTTTGGAGCAGCAATATGACGACGATCACTACGAGGACAGTTCTCACACAGAGAGTTCTCCTGTTCGCGGTCAGCGGGCCGAAACGGTCGCCATTCCTAATTATGACGATCCGCTCGAGCAACAACGACTGATTGCAGACGACTTTTCAGAGTATGGCAGCTTATTTATATTCATCTTGCTCCAGGATTGATAAGGACTCTCCCAGCGTCTTGAAGTCGCAAACCATCAAAGTCGTGGTCCGGAATGACACCAGCTTTTTCATACACGACGAACTTCTCTGCTGCGAATCAGAAAAGTTTAAAAAACAGCTCAGCGGGGATTTCAAAGAGGCTTTCAGTGGCGAGATAAATGAATGCGATGAAGATCCGGCCTTCTTCTTCATCTTCGTGAAGTATCTGTATAAGGGGACGGCGGTGCTCAAGCAAAGGTATAAGGTGCCTGGCGCGCTGTCTGAATTCCTTGTGTTTGCCCGCCTGTATTGCATGGCCAACAGACTGGGGACCAAAAGATTCCAGGAAAAAGTCTTCACTACGTTTTCGGATGGCATCAGCTCAGGCCACCCGCTTTCCAATGACGAGATTTGCAACCTTATGCTTCTCTTGCACATCAGCCTGCCAGAGAGGACTGAATACGATTATCCTTTGCAGAACCTCGTCTTCTGGTATGCGGCAACGAAGCTGGCGTCGTTGAAGCAGCACTTCATCTCGGGAACGAACCTGCTCTCCAAGTACCCGGTTTTCGCGACCGAGCTCTTGATGTGGGCGGGTCCTAATGTTTCTCGCAAGCTGTCGTTTACTTCGGATCTACCTGAGGCCTGTTTAGGAAACAGAAGGATTCGTCCAAGAATGACTTGCTCTTTTGTAGTGAGAAGGAACTCGGCGATTATATGCTTCCACCTTGACCGGTAATCTGGCATAGTGGAGGAGTGTTGTCCGAGCTTAGGAAGTCAGGTGGCAATATTGCTGTTAAGTGCGTCAACCGATTCTGGAGTATATGGTCAATTTTCATGTCAGTCTTTCACTGACTCCCACCGCACTTTAATCGCTTCCGATCGCTCTGACTAGTCCCACCCTCGCGATCATGTGGAGTCAATCCCTTGATAAGCAAAAGTAGAAGACGGAGTCTTATGTTTCTCTGCTGTATTTGTCTCATCTAGCAACCCTTCCCTCACCCCCCCACCCCCCGGGCTCCCTGCTGATCATGGATCAATATCTCTTCATCATCCAAATATCCAGCAAAACATCGCATTGCCCGGTCCATCTTGACCATGACCGCACTTCATCTTTCCACAAAAGCAAAAAGCGAAGAAGGAAAATAGCGATTTCAATACTGTCCGTTGAGTTCATCCCATAGGCGCTTCATCCTCAAGCACTTTCCCATACAGCAATCCAAGAGACCTCTGAGCTGTCGCATACTCCTCAACCATCACCGCAACAACTTGTTAGAGTCCACGCAATAATATACTAGCATAACAAAAATCTGGCACCATGACCGCTGGCAAATTCCCCTCTTCTCTCCTTGCACACGCATCCATCTCTTCTCATCACCTGTCCAAATTCCCAGCCATCTTTCGCCGTCAAACCACGATTGGCCGCTCGCACCCACGCTTGTCATTCTCCGAGTACTCCTAATTCCTACATCAACGCTCCGCAGAGCTAGCAGCTTGTCTGCCTGCCTGCGTAGCCGTTACCCCTGCGCTCTTCTGTCCTCGGTTAAAGTTGCCGTGCGGTAGCTATATGGCCGAAGCATAGACGAAGGCATAGACATGAACGTAGAGCTTGTTCAATCGCGCTCTCATATACTATTACTATCTCCCTGATACCGTCGTTGATCGCTCCCATCATCACCGCATTCCAACACCTCCGTCAGCGCTCTCATCCTTTCTTCTCCACTCTCACCTCACCTTTCCCGCATGCCTTTCCACCACGCCCCCTAAACCTCCTCTCCCTACTCATACTAACCCATCTGCCTCTCATCATGTCGCCTCTTATGCGCTTCATGGAAGTTGGTTCGTGCCCTACACCATCGAATGTCCCCCACCCCTCCGAACCAACGGAAAAGTTTACTTTGCTACCACGTCGGCTGCAGTTCATCTCTCGACGGAAAGCGGCCGGCCCATGACATAGCGGCGGCAGAGGCGTGCAGTAGCGCTTACGGTGGCCATGAAAACTCCACAGCAACAGTGTTGATGTTAATGCTTTGCGTTTCCAAGCATCGCAGATGACACGTCAAAGGCAAATGCTGGATGCATCACAGCTCCAAAGGCAGCGGTAGCTTGCTCATCACGACATCTTCTCAAGCAGTTACTCAAGCGGCAAAGGGAGGTTCTCCCTGAACGCGCATGTGGTTTTTATCTACCCGTGAAATTAATCGGATGAAGCAAATCCAACCATGACGCCACCAATCAATCAGACCAATCACGCAAATACCACCGTGAAAAAGCAAAGCCAATCACCTCGCACTCAACCGTCAATCAAATTCCTGGAGCAAGCAATGTCTATCAGTTTCGTTCACGTCCATGTCCGCCATTGTCACATACTTTTTTGTCGGTTTGTAAGTCGTGAAGCCGCAAAGGCCGCCAAAGGTAGGCTGCAGACTGTGCGCAACCAAAGCTGGGTCTTGAAGGTGCAAGGCAGCGCTTAGACATACCACATGTCGAAGGCAATCTCGGGCTTAATGGGAAGAAGGGGGTAGACCTCGGTGGGAGTCTTGTCCTCGGTGGATGACACCTTACCCTTGCCGACCAGCGCGAGCTTCTTGGCTTGAGTGCTGAGCTGGGATCCCTCATCCTTCTTGGAGCCTTCGGCGCCCTTCTTTCCCTCTTTAGCCTTGCCTGCCATCAGGTCGACGTGAGCGCGAGCGCGCTGTGACGCCAGGTGAGCATAGTAAACGGCCGGGTGGATGGAAACCGGCGTGGTAGAACGGATGTACTGAAACGAATGCTCGAGAATCATTTGCTGGAGCTCATCGGCGCTGAAGCCGATCTCGTTCTGAAGTACCGTGTAGTGGACAGGGCGCGCAGTACCCTTGATGGCCGAGTGAGCTGCAAGGTAAAAGTCGAACTGGTAAGGGTGGGTGACACCAGTCTCAACCAGGCAGCCCGGGAAAGGGTTGCCATTGCGGTCACCGCGCTCTGGGAAAAAGCGCACGTGGTGGCGCTTGCTAGCGACTATGAGCGTGAACTTGGTGGTGTTTTTCGGGTTGATGTCGCGGAACAAGGCCTTGATGTCCCTGTATTCTTGGTTCATAAGCTCCGGGTACTGGCCCTCGGAGACACCGTCGCGAAAGTAGATGACATTGTCGGGCAGCTGGTTGTTGTTCTTGGACATCCAGTACCTGACCATCTTGCCGAGGCAGTTGTTAACATTGTATGTCGTGATCATCTCGACGCGGAAGCCGTTAGTCTGCACCTGAGCGGCGTAGCGAGTCAGCTCAGTGTTGAGCGACATGGTCATGGCAGCATATGATCCAACGGTACCGTCCTTGACAGCGCCAGGCGCGGGATGGGAAACGTCAGCTCCAATGCACATCATTGTCTTTCCGTTCAGGGCGGGGTTCTTGGAGGCCTTCTTCAAGACCGCATATTGACCGTCCGCCTGAGAGGTGAAGCCCCCCAGCTTGGCGTGGACCTTCATGCAAACGTTAGAAATGTACTGATCAGAGCATTTCTCAACATGTGCAGACTGGAGAAATTGAGTCACAACACCGTAGCGGCACTCGGCCATTTTCTTAATGCGGTTGTACGTGTCAGAGTCGCGGTTTAGAACGACGAAGAAAATGAGTTCCGGGCGAAACTTGAACTTGTTGCCAGTGCCGTTGTAGGCCTGCTCAACAGTCTTCATGAGGTCTGGAGTAGACTGGCTCAACAGACAAGGAACCTGAGACTCCTTGCTCTTGAAAGTGCCACCGTGCTTGCTGTAGACCGTCACAAATGACTGGAAGAATTTTTGAATCTGAGGCGGAGTGAGCTGCCCGCGACCACCCATGACCATGACGCCCCACGAGGTGAGCGGCTTTGGAGTCGCGCCTTTGAACTTCTTGTTGACTAGCTTCCAGCGGCCTTGACTGGCCTCAGCAGACTGGATGGCACTATTGGCAAAGCCGACCTTGGGGACGGGCAGCTGGCGAGCCTTGACCGTGACGGGCTTCGTGTCAATCTTGAGGCCCCATTGGTTGAGGATCGGGTCGGCAGGCCAATTGAGCTTCTCAAGGCCACGCTGGATGCTGGTCCAACGATCGCCAGGAGGAGTGACCGCAAACTTGATCATGTTGGCGGTTTGCTTGTCGCCGAGCTTGAACGGGTAGCGTTGGTTCTCCATGAGGAAGCATACGTCAAGAGGCAGGATGACCGAGCCTTTGGTCATCTTAACCAGCGGCATATTGGGCATAATCTTGATGCTATACTTGTGGTAGAAGTAGTCGGCGATCTTGACAAACTTCTTGACCCGGTTACCGGCGGAGTCCGTCTCGGTGACCTCCATCTTGTACTCATGGGAGAAGCGGGGTATGATCTTGTCGATGATGTAGACGGGCTTCATGCCCTTCTCATCGGTGCGGTGCATGGCCTCGATGGAGAGCTTTGCCAGGCGCTTGCACTCCCTCTTAAGCCTCGAGGCATCCCAGTTGTTAGACGCCTCCTTGAACTTGGCGGCCATATCACCAATGTTGTTGATTGACAAGACTTGCTGAAGCGCAGCGCCAAGCTTCTGGCTGGTCCAGAACGTGCCGTTGGCAACGTCGACGTTGACAGAGAGGCCGGGCTTATTTGTGGACGTGGTGGTCATTCTGATAGATGAAAAGACACCCTTGAAGGCCTCAATGCCATTGCCAAGGGCGATGCGAGTCTGGCCCTTTGCGAAGAAGGACTTCTTTATGGCCGTGAGGTTCCGGGAAGGAGTTTCGCGCATGAGGTGGTCCATAAAGAGGACAGCCCTGCACAAAAAGGTTAGCGGCGGTAAGTGGTGAGGGTTGCGCAACAGGGAAGGACTTACTCAGTGACTCCATTGTCGAAGCCGACGCCGCTGTTCAGGTACTGGTTGAGTGTGCTGAACTCGACCTGCTTGGTGCGGCGGACAATGACACGATGACGGTTCTTGCCCTGGTTCTCGGGACGAATAGTGCGCTTGCGCTCATCGTCAAGGTCGACATGGAAGTTCTGGTCGTCGATCTTGCTCTGCGACCAAGCGATGCGGTTTCCATCGAAGAGCCAGCCGCTGCCGAGTTTCTTGGTCACGCTCTCAGAGTGCCAGACGGCCTTGATGAGACCGCGCTTCTCGTTGCCCGAGCCAATGATGACCTGGAAGATGTCAGAAATGAAAGGGCATGAGGGACGGTGAAGGGAGAGTAAACTTACATCGTACTGATAGACGGCCTTCTTCGGAATCTCAAGGACGTTGAAGTTGTTTAACTTGACGGAAATTTCCTTCCCCTGGTTGTTGAGCTTGGCGGGACGCTTGGGGATGTCACGAGGGAAATCGATCTTTTGCCAGTTAGTTTCCCTGGCCTCATCCTTGTTGTCTCGGTAATGGTCGCCAGCGGCGACCCGCAGAGACTTGACTGGGATGGAAGACATGGTGGTGGATGAGGGTGATGAGTGGGAGGTGGTTGTTGGTGTAATTGTGAATGAACAGGCGGTGAAGAGAGATTGGCGTGGGTAGAGAGGGAAGGGAGTGGAGTATTGTGGCTGCTTTTGTAATCATTGGGAGAGGCCCTTGCGGCCCAGGCAACGAGCGACAAAGCAGAAATGCTGAGCAAGCATGCAGGTCATGCGCGCGGCTGACTTTCGCAAGGGCTCGAACAAGTTAGAGCCCAAGGTGCAAAGCGACTAAGTATATACCAAGTCTTGTGACGACACGCGGGAAAGGAAAGGACATGTGTAAAGGGGTCCATGTGTTTCTGAGGTAAAGCACCATGATGGAACAATGAAGAGGGAGAAGGAAAGGAAAAGAAAAGAAAAGAAAAGGAAAAGGAAAACCAAAAATGGCAAGGACTGTTGGACTTACACCACGTAGAGCGAACCAGGCAGCAAATCCAGCAGCGTCGCCAAGGAGCTTGGAGCTGACATTCAACATATTGACCGACTCATGGCTGGGAGATGGGTCACGATTGCCGTCGAACCTGGGTAGGGACTGAGAAGTAGACCGCTCAGCCGAAATGCCGGTGGGCTGACCCTCGCTGCGGCCCTGCTGAATGGAAGCGGCATTGCGAGAAGTCGCTGTAGAAGCAGACTCGGAAGTCTCGCGCTCGGCCCGAGCACGACGTTTAGAAGCACCAGCCATTGAGAACCCGATAAAGAGTCAGTAAGTGCAGCACATGATCTTGATCTGAGCATAAAACTCACTGGTGAAGCTGTAGGTACTTTCAGGAATGTGATGCGGAGCCTTTTTGGTAGTCAAATCGGGACGTGAAATGTAGTTCACGTGGAGGACTTTTGGAGGACTTTTCTGTACCCAGAAACTGGTCAGTATTGCGAAAAGAATGACGAGTAGATCTCGGGCAAAAAAGCTCGTGGGCCCAGTCCACCAAGGTCGTGACTTCACAAGTGAGCGTGATTGCTGGCAGACCCCAAATCCCCACAGAGCCAGCCGCGCGCTACCCTCAGTGAGGCTACCGAGGACACATACGAGACCGGTGCCCGTTCGAGCAAGAAACGCGTGGAGTGAAGATGGGAAATGCATGATCCACCATGAAGGCAGGCTGCTCAGAAGGCCACAGGGGGGGTGAAGGACTTACCGTGGCAGCGAAGCTGTTGAGCAACTGGGGTTGGAAGGGATTGTTCACGTTGGAGAGGATCCTTGATAGTCGATGCTGAAGGCTGGTGGTGGAGGCTGGAGGAATGAAGTGGAAAGGTGATGTTAGAAGAGGAGCGAGTCGAAGAGGTTGATGGGTTTAAATAGCACTTGATCGCGCGGACTGACGGGCAACAAGGGTAAGAGGTCCAGCTCGATTGGGAAAGGGGCTCGGGGGTGACTCCCCTAAGCAGCAGGGCGACGGAAAGGGTAGGCGAGAGCAGATGGGGGAGGCACGAGGGGGTAATAGGCGTCTTTGTGATGGTATATGAAAGATCGAGCAGCAGCAGTAAGATCAACAGGAAGAAGCAGGTGGAGCGATGGAATCATTGAGGAGAAGATAATATGAGATAGATAGCTACTTGGAGCTACTTACAAGAGGATGAGGCGCATCAAGAGGAGGGCTCATTTGACGGAGAGGACCAGCAGCATCAAGGCATAATGACGCCGGATAGCCATCATCATAAAAGACGAGTCAGTAACCTGGAGCAACGGGACTATCACATCACTCCACTTGACCTCTAGGAAGGCGGTGGCGAACTCAACACCATCGCCCTCGGCTGGACAGTCGGGGAAGAGCTTGCTCAAGAGGCCGCTATTAGCGGAGATGGACAAGGCCATTCAACACGACAGCAGAGCTACAGCAGCGAGAAGTATTACTTCAGAAGAGCCATTACAACACCAAGGTACTCAAGGACAGACACGACAGCGGTCAGAGAAGGCGGGGCGAGCAATGTTGGGAGAAGGCGTGAACGCTAGCGCAAGGAAAGACAACAAGTAAATGCGGTTTGACGTTTGATTAAGCTTCTCTGGGGGCCCGGACGACAAGGGTCTGACAGGGTAATACCCCACTGCAGAACGCCACGCGAGCCACTAGTACATCAGCCCTATGGCGTTGGAATCATGCCATAACCACCAACCCACAAGGCTGCGAGACGGGAACATATTTGCAAGGCGCAGAGGTGGATGTAAGGGGGTGAAGTGAAGGGATGATAGGCAAGGTGAAAGAGAGGATCCTCTGGAAGCCAAGGCTGTCGGGCTGAACCAAAGTCAGCGCCGAAAATTGGTAGGGCATCACATCCGTGGCTCACAAACCAGCGCCTCCACAAACCTCCGCACAACCGCAACATACGTACAATCGCTTCTATTCCCGCCATCACATTTCCGACAAAAGGCAGAGTCAAGTTTTGAGCAGCATTGGATTTCCCTGCCCCATATCTTCAGATCTTTTGGCCTTTTTCTGTGACTAATGTACAAGACAGGTACCCCGTTTGTGGGGTCCTGTCATAAAGCAGCGGCAAACCTTGCCCATATGGTGCAACTCCCTGAATGTGTGTGTGTGTGTGTGTGTGCAAGGAAACGCCCCCCTCCCCCTCCGCTCAATCTTGCTCATCCATCTTAAATTAATGGTCGGTTCTCTTTGGATTCATATTCGTTTTGTGAATCGGTTTGAGTTGGATTCGATCGCCGCGCAAATTTCCAATGGTCGATGGAAAAGAGAAAGAAAAAAAACTCCCGCCGCCGTTACAAGATAAAAATGATCGTCAATGCAGCTCTTCAACAAGCGAAGACTCCAAGAGTGCAAGTGCAACCCTGGCCCAATGGC
The DNA here is from genome assembly GCA_020351975.1 of Phyllosticta ampelicida. NCBI lineage: Eukaryota > Fungi > Ascomycota > Dothideomycetes > Botryosphaeriales > Phyllostictaceae > Phyllosticta > Phyllosticta ampelicida. Next base: position 27,588 of record JAIFKG010001933.1, read on the forward strand.
GCCGCTAAGTCCCGCGGATGCTTCCATTCTGTGCAAATCCTGCGTCCACTTGGGTGCAGGTGGAAAGAGTTCGACTTCGCCCAAATCATCGCCATCTCACCGATGGCAACCAGTAGCAGACGAGCGTGTCTCCTAGGGGCAAAAGGGGATATCTGTCCCGATACTAGCGGTAGTAAGGATTACCTGTGGCGCCATTAATATCGGATGCATCAGCAAACTGAGGGTTACTATAAATACCATTCATTCCTCCAGGCTGTTGCTGGCCCCACGCCGGCTGGCCGCCGCCCATGCCGCTGAAACCTCCAGAAAAGCTTTGCTGCGGTTGCGGTGTCGGACCGGGGAATGGCGCCCCTCCTATGGAACCAAGAGGCACGGGGCGCTGTGGTGGTGGCCAGCTGGGCGGCAGCTGTACCAAACGCAGTACGTCGACGACTCGTTCAGGAACAAAGCGCACGCTGTTATAAGTGTGTGCGGGCGGGATAATGCTGAGGAGGAAAGTGATGTCGCGTGGGAGCGGAGCCGCTGAGCCACCTGCACCACCTTGCGGGTTGACGGAACCATCACGCTGAATGTTGCGACCTTGGGCTGCGAGACGGCGGCCTGCTGCACCCTTGAGAGGAGACTCTCCACGGGCCAATTTGCGAGGCTGCACTGAATCGTTGTCCGAGTCGTCGGGCTGGAATGGGCGCTTCGGCGAATCGCGGACCGTCTGCAACGGCATAGGAGGAGGGCGGGGTGAACCGACAGCTGCCGGTGTATTGATGGGTAGAACTTGCTGTTGCGGCTGAGAAATAGGCTGGACGGACTGCTGTTGCGTAATCTGCTGTGCATCAGGAAGCGCAGGTGGAGGCTTCGGCCGAGCCTGCGTAAGAGGAGAAATAATGTTGCGGATTGCTGTTGGGTCGAATGTGGGCTTCGAGTAGCGGCGCGAAAAGTGTGAGAGGGACGGATCTTCTGGGAAGAGCTCCGCCATGCGCTTTTCCAGCTCTTGGATCTGGCTCAGCTCGCCGTAATGAGATTCGTATTCATGGAAGAATGCGTAAATAGGTTTGGCCTTGGGGAGCGTTTCAGGCTTCTGTGCCATCCTGCTGACCGTCGTCTTGAAGACGGCACGGGCATTCGTGATATCGTTCTTAGCAATCAGATGCTTCAAGTATTCCAGAGCAAACTCTTCATCGTCAGGGAAGAGCTTCATGCCGCGCTCCAGAATTTTGGTAGCTGCCGGATCGTTGTAGCAGTGATGCTCAATCAAAGCGCTAGCCACGTAAACATCGCTGGTAATGCGACCAGCCTTGCGAGCGTCGGCAAAGACTTGTCTGAATCCACCAACTTTGTCGCCCGGTTTTCCTTTGCCTTGAATCCTGCGCATGGCTCTGATCAGGGCAATCCATGCAAAGGAGATCGTCCGGGAGAGTAGCCTGATTTGAGCTTCATTGCCCCTCCGAATAGCATCCATCTGAGCCTGGAGAGCGGTCTCCTTTGCTTTCGAAGCCGGGCTAGCCTCCCCATCCTCATCGTCATCGTTCACGTGGTCATCTTCTGCGCCATCGGTCTGCTTCGCAGTCTCCTTGACTCGGTTGATCATTTCGGTCTCACGAGCTTGCGTCTTCTTAATCAGCGCGTAGAGAGCGTCCAGGACCTTCTGGTACGGCTCTCGAACTTGCTCACCACGGCGAATGATGCTATCATCGCCTTCCTCGTTTGCCGTTGTAATCTCAACCCTGTCGGCACGCTTGAACGCAAGCAAGCAGCTCTCGGGATTGGCCTCGCAGCCCTTGTCGAGAAACTCTTTACCTTCGGCTTCCATGCTGTTCTGGAAGCAGAACTCGGCCGCCTCGTACCACATGTTTGGCCAGAAGCGGAGCGCCATCAACGCCTGCTTGTAGACGAATATCACTCTGTTCTTGAAAGCTGCCGGGTCTTCGTCTTTCAACACCAAGGGGTCCTCTTTCTCCCAGGCGATCCACTTCTTCCAGATTTCAACTTGCGCCGCATACTCACTGTCGCCATCGAAACCGGGAGCTGGCGGGAGTTTGGGGAGAGTTGTTCTCTTCAGATTCCTTGTAATGTTTTCTAGAGCGACAATGGAGCTTCTCGCGGTCATGTATGCTGGGGACTTTTCCTGCAGGAATTTGCGCCCCTGTTGTGCATTGTCAGCCGGTCTGCGTCATGTGGAAAGGCTAAAAAATCTTACCGTCACCTTGTTCAGGCCCATTTCAAAACGGTCGTACTGCTTCCAGAGCGCCGTGACAGCATCTGTCGGAACGCAAATGGCTCGCTGGTATGCCTTGCGAAGCAAATCCATCTTTTGCTGATCCTGCCACGTGCTGCCGCCAACATGGCCCGGGCCGGACTCGACAAACTCGACAAAGTCCTGCCAAAGCTGACCAGCATCCTTGTCCAAGCCGACGCTGCTGAGAACAAACTCGTACGCTTGAGAAATGGTTTGGCGGGCAGTTCCGGTGACGTCATTGATCAAGTTATTGCGGCGGCGGATGTAGGTTAAGTAGGTTGCCCAAAGCTGCAAATGGGGGACTTGAAGAAGAGACTCATTGAAGATACGCTCGACGGCGTAAAAGTTGTTAGCCTGCAACTCCATGTTCGCATATTCGACCCATTGTTCAGCCTGTTGTTGCATCAGCCAATCCTGTCACTCAAACATCAATGTAAACTCACGGCGGTGGGGAAAATCTTGAAAAAACGCTGGTACGTCGCGCGAGCCTCCTCCAGCTTTTCTCGCCTCCGGTACTCGCCAATCAGGTTCAACCACGACTCGATGTCACCTCGGGGGTCTTCAGCAACCCTATCTTCAAGGATTCCGATGCGATCTTGGGGCAGACGGGCCTTTGTCGAAGGCGCAAAAGCCGTCGGCGGCGCGCTCTGTCCCAGCTTCGGAGCCGCTGCAGCCTGGACCTGATGCGACTGATTGAGAATTGAAGGGGAATCAGTAGGGACGGGAGCAGTGTGAGCGGCGGCACCATTGGAAGCGCCATTAGAAACACCAGAGACACCAGTCTGATCTTGTGCAGCAGATGCGTTTTGTATTGGTACATTTGATGATGATGAAGGAAGTGCATTGACTGGAGTCTGAGAAACAGAACGCTCTGGCGTATGCGAAGAACCCTTTTCTGATCCCACAGCTCCTTGGGCCGTTGTTTGCTTCGCAACTGGAGGCTCTTCCTCGTCGTCCTCATCATCGACGACAAACCCACCCATCGTCCGAGGAGGCTTGACTTGCTGCTTGGCGTCGGGGTTGGCGGATGTGACACGCGACGGCGCCTCAGAGGTAGACTGCGAGGGCGTCGGCTGGACAGGTGACAGGCGCACATCTTGAGGCGCAGCTTCAGGATCGTAGGGTGTGGTGTCGGGAATGAGATTGGACGGGTCGTAGTCTTCTTCGTCGTCCTCCTCAACGGGCGGCGCCGTCTGCTGTGGCTCCTCGCCGTACGCGCCTGTTTCGCCCGACTGTAGCGACTGCAGAAAAGCCATCTCGGCGCTCATGTCGGCCATGATTGCGCGCAACTCGAGCGAGTAACGGGATGGAGTGAGGAAGGCGTCGGCGGGCGAATCCTGTACGCGCGCGTGGTGTCAGTCAGGCTGGGTTAGTCTGCGTCGAAGCTAGATGTTAGTGATGCCTGAATCAGAGTCCAGGGTAAAGGTAGAGCCAGAAGGGTTGGGGGGAGTTGTTGTTGGGTGTAAAGGTGTGGTGTTCGGGAATGGTTAAAGGTTGAAAGGCGGAGGAGGTTCAAAGCTCGCGCAAAGCTCTTGGCGCCCAGCTCGGGGCCTTGATCCCGTCGTCGTTAGAGCTGCCTCCAGTATACGCAACTCCACCGTCTCCCGGCAACTTACCCATCCCACGCCCCGGACCAGCCCCCAAGAGCTCGACGTGTCGCCCCGTAAGCCGACGCCGTGATTGAGTTTGCCCACCGTTAAATACGACGTCTTCTGACGTCTTGCGTGGGCTCCTACTCCCCTCCAATAACCACGAGCCAATTTCGAAGCTCCTCCGCCCGACATGAACCCCCAGATATCACTACCTCGCCATGGCGGTCCCTCGAATAACTTTGGCGGAACCGTTCCAAGCAATCGGCGCCAGGGCGTTAAAATGCCTCGATTCTTCAAGCGGCTATTTAAGTTCCCGCAGATGGACTTTGAAATGGCAGTATGGGAGATGATGAGCCTAATAATAGCTCCCAAGAAGGTGTTTCGCTCGATATACTATCACGTACGTTGGATTTCTCCAAAGATCATTCAAATGGGCTGACCTTTGAGCCGCAGAAACGTAAGAGGCCCCGAGTTGAATATGTCTCTACACCCTCCGCGCGCGGCATCTGACAATTGATTTCCCCCCGCAGAAACCAAGAACACATGGCATCGGCCAGACCCAAGCTTCACGTACCTCCTGTCCTTCTTCCTCATTCTGACCTCGTTGGCATGGGGCCTCGCATATGCAGAGGGATTAGGCCGCACTATGCGCATCATGCTCGTCTTTGTCTTCATGCACTTCATCGGGCTGTCGCTGGTCGTCGCAACCGCGTCATACTTCCTCGTGGGCCGACTACTAGGGCCCGGAGTACCTGGACTGCCGGGAAGGCGGCGACAAGGGCTGTTTGTCCAGCCTGGAGATGGGGAGCAGTTGGAGTTCGGGTATTGTTTTGACGTAAGCTGAACCCGGCGGCGCAGCGACACAAGGGACAAAGCTAACATTCGCCACGCCAGGTCTCCATACGCGCATTCTTCCCCTTGTGGGTTTTTCTCTACGTGATTCAATTCCTCCTCATGCCCTTGATTGCGCGGGACTACTGGGTATCGTCCTTGATTGGCAATTCTTTGTACCTCCTGGCGCTCGGATACTACTCCATCATCATGTTTCTGGGCTACAACGGTATGTAACTAAGCCAACTTTGGGGAAGCAAGTACAATACTGACGCCGAGTTACCAGCTCTCCCATTTCTGCATCATACCGAGCTACTCCTTTCGCCTGTCGTCGTCTTTACTATCCTCTGGTTCGTCAGCCTGTTTGGCTTCAATCTTCCAAAACACCTCGCTCCGGTCCTTTGGGCCGGCGCCAAGTTGCGCAAGGCAGTATAAGGGCATGAATATCCGCATTATCCACGCCTCGGTCTTTTAAGAAAGGAAGCGAATCCGCATTTCAGGCGTTTGGTTGCAAGTCTAGGAAATTTTCCTTCTTAATTGGCATTGCACTTATATTACAGGCGCCCGTTCTGTTGCTAAGACATCTTTTCGGATGCAAAAAGTACATTTAGTCAAGTACATCTATTGACCAAAGTAAAAGTGTCGGTCCGCACGTTGCGTGCCGGACAGCTTAGATGTCATCTACCTCTTATCTCGCGCTCTATGCGAACACCCAACCCAGTCTATATTGTGAGACATGACCATGCGCAATCGAACAGCCATACATGCATGCGTGCTTGGCGCATCTCTCTGGCGCCCCGGCTAGCTTGAAAGCAAGTACAAGAGTGGAATGGGGGTATATACATGTCGAAGCTTACAGATACCTCTTCTGTTGCACCTCCTCGTAGCACTGGATCGAGTCGCCCTGGCGGAAGTCGGACCAGCCATCGAAGCCGATACCGCACTCGGTGTCCTTGCGCATCTCTGAGACGTCACGCTTGACGTTCTTGAGGGACGAGAGGGTCCCTGGAAGGAGATGTCAGCAAACTGCTCAGAGGACGTAGTCGCCGCTTTGCTTGCACATACCTTGATAAACGATCTCGTTGTGGCGTAGGACCTTAATCTTGCTCGTGCGCTTGACCAAACCGTTCTCAACACGGCAACCCGCAATGCGCAGCTTTTTCCTGCCGCCGACGCCAATCTCAAACGTCTTGAGGATCTTGGCCTCACCTGTGACCTTGTGCGTGACGAGGGGCGGGAGACGATCCTCCAAGACCGTCTTGATGTCGTCGACCAGGCGGTAGATGACGTTGTTCTCGATGAGCTTGACGCCGTGGTAGCCTGCGAGGCGGCGAATGTGCTGCGGGATCTCAACGTTGAAAGCGACGATGTAGCCCTTAGCGGTCGAGGCGAAGTCGACGTCGAACTCGGTGACGGGACCGACGCCTGACCGCGCGATCTTTGGGCACACTTCGTTGTTGCCGACCGTCATGATGTAGTCGTGACAGGCCTCCTCGGAGCCCGACACGTCGGCCTTGAGGACGAGCGGCACCTCTTCGCGCTCTTGCTTGGTTTCGGCACTGCCGTGGGCCGTCTTTTCCATCTCGTCGACGTATTGGACTGCGTTTTCGATGCCAGCTTTGGTCGCCTTGGCGATCTCTTCCTGGCGCCGTGCCTCCTTCTCGCGGCGGTCGTGCTCTTGACGGCGGGCTTCTGCAATGATTTCCATGTCCTTGGCCATCTTGACTCTTTCCCTCGTCACTGTGCGGTACTCGATGGCTTCGTTTGCCCTTTGCTCGTCTGGCGCCTCCAGGAATTCGTCTCCAGCTTCTGGCTGACCGCGCCAGCCGTCGACTTCCGCTGGCATACCAGGGCCGACGCTGTCCACTTCCACGCCGCCTTCATTGCGTATTGTCCGCACACGAGCAAAGGTTGTGCCGGCCACTATGATGTCACCTACTTTCAAAGTACCACGACGGATGAGTAGGGTGGCAACGCGTCCTCTTTCCTTGGTCGAAGCTTCGATGATATGGCCCTCCACCGGTCCAGTGGGATCAGCCCGATGATCAAGGATTTCCGAGAGCAACGATGTAGCTTCCTCCAGGTCTTCCATTCCCTGCCCTGTCTTCCCGGATACTGGAATCGCTTGGATATCTCCACCGAAATCTTCGACGTAGAGATCGTGGCGAGCAAGATCCTGCTTGACACGCTGTACATCGGCGCCCTCCCTGTCAATTTTGTTGATAGCAACTATTATGGGCACGCCAGCCGACTGTGCGTGCTTGATGGCCTCTTCTGTTTGCGCCTTGACTCCGTCGTCTGCTGCTACGACCAAAATGACGATGTCTGTGACGTTGGCTCCACGCTGTCTCATGTTGAGGAATGCGGCGTGACCGGGGGTATCTAAAAAGGTGATGGTCTTGCCAGATGATAGCGCCACATTAAAGGCACCAATGTGCTGAGTGATACCACCAAACTCCGAGGCGGCAACTGAGGATTTTCGCAAGTAGTCAAGAAGAGTGGTCTTTCCGTGATCGACGTGACCCATTATTGTAACAACAGGAGGACGCAGCGGGAGTGTCGACCTATCTTCGGGACCGGCTGTTGGGTAAAGGTCCATGTCTTCAGGTAAAGGAGGGATAGGATCGTAGTTGTATTCTGCAGCAATGAGGCCGGCATTCTCGGCGTTGAGGATATCGTCCGGACGCACGTCTTCATATCCAAACTCTTCCATTTTCTTCAGAAGCGCATCCGAGCGAACCTTTAATAGATTTGCAAAGTTGGACACTGTGATGTACTCGGGAAGATAAAGCGGAGTCGGCTTGTCGACCTCGCTCCTCTTCGCTTCGTATGCTTGCCTTTTCTTTGCTTTTCTTTCGGCTTTGGCCTCCGCTTTGATGCTGCCTTCGAGATCAGACTCAGCCATGCTAAACCTGGATGATCTATTGTTTTTCCGTTTGCGTCGTCCATCATCAACTTCCTTCTCGTCCTCAATGAATCTGCTTGACCTCGACTTGCGCTGTGGTTCTTCAACAGGCAGGGACCATTGCACCCGTTTTGGCGTTGGCGTTGGCGTTGGCGCTGGTGTAAAAATTGGCTCCTCAAGTATTTGCGGCTGTTCTCTGGTTCTTCTGGCGGCGACTTCTGCCCACATCTCTTCACCGGGTAAAGCCTTCGGCTTAGGGCTTGTCACTCTTTTGCTAAAATCTGGCGCGTCATCTTTGAAAAATTCTTTGGCCGTCATGAGAGTCGCACCGCCACTCTCATTGTGTGGCTGCCGCGTAGGTTGCGATCTCGATGTGGAGACTGGCTGAGTGACATCAAGATCAAAGGATTCTGTGCTATTGTCTCTCGGTGCGGAATTCACCTCCGGGCGGGTTTCTTGCTGCTTCGCCCCGATGGGTCTGGATGCCGTCTGTGGTGCTGTAAAATCAAATTCAGAATCATCCAAAAGCTTCGGTTGAGCTGCCGGGATTGGTGTTTCCCGAGGGGTCAAAGAGGGGTTTGAAGATGGCACCGTTGCGATAAAGCCGATGTCGTCGGCAAGGTCTTTGTACTCTTCCACCACCGGAGACTCAGATTTTGCTTGAGGCACTGTTGGAGATTGTTGTCTTGGCGTCGTTGATCTTGTTTTTGGACTTGCCGCAGCAAAATCAAGCTCTTCCGATGGGTCTTCCACCTGCGAAAGTTTGGCCTCTGCTTCAGGAACTGTCGTTGCTTGTTGTGCTGCCATCGTTGATCCCGGTTCTGGACCTACTGCAGCAAAATTGAACTCTTCCAATGGGTCTTCCACCACTGAAGGTTTAGTCTCTATTTCAGGCACTGCTGGCGCTTCTTGCGTCACCGACGGCGATTTTGATTCTGGCTTTGCTGCGGCAAAATCAAATTCGACCGAAGGGGCTTCCACCACTGGAGGTTCGTCCTCTACTTCAGGGGCTGGCGCGGCAAAGTCGAATTCGACTGAAGCGTCTTCCAACACTAGAGATGTGTGCTCTGCTTCAGGGGCTGGCGATGTTTGTTGCGTCACCGGCGCTGATCTAGATTCTGGCTTTGTTCCGGCAAAGTCGAATTCGACTGAAGGATATTCTACCACTAGAGTTTTGTCCTCTGCTTCAGGGGCTGGCGGTGCTTGTTGCATTACTGACACTAGTCTGGATGTTGTTGGCCTTGCCGCAGCAAAGTCGAATTCGGCGGAAGGGTCTTCCACCACCGGAGATTTGTTCTCTACTTCAGGGGCTGGCGGCGCTTGTTGCGTCACCGGCGCCGATCTAGATTTTGGCGTTGCTGAGGCAGGGTCGAAATCGGCGGAAGTGTCTTGGTACTCTGCTGGCGCTACAGAACTGTTATCCAACTCGAGCGATGGTTGCTCAGAGGCGGATGGTTTTGCTGGCGGTGAAGCTTGAGTGCTCTGTGCAGCATTTTGATCCGCAGAGCGTTCTGTGGGCACTTGAAAGTCGTAATCCGCAAACGACATGTCCGCGATGCCACTGAACCTGGATGCAGGAGGCGCCGGGGCTGGTTTGGGAAGATCTGTGGCTTGCCTGGTTGGGTTCTTCTGAGAGGATTTCGACCCTAAGCGCTCCAGTATACTCGCAAAGTCGTGAGAAGCGTACGCGGCAGACTTATGATCAGCTGTCCCCGTTTTCAGAGGATTCAACACTCCTATATGTTCGGACACTCTTTCCTGAGACTCCCTGGGCGTATTTCCTCGCCAAGAATTCTGGCTGTTCCCTCTCCTCTTTAGATGTGACCATGAGGAAGTCTCCTCGGGGTCCCAGATTCTGGAATTCTTGGGTGGCTCCGCCGCCATATTGTATGCTACCATACGCCGTGGGTTCTTGTTGAAACGACTTATGTAAGGCGGTGTACGTCGATCTATGGGCCCTGTGGCCCATGTCAGTCTTCTTGATTCCACAAACCATTGTTTTGTCTGGGTGTCGTGCCCGTCGTCTTACCATTTGCTGTTGATGACACCGGCAATTGTCCATAACCTTGTTCCATTTGTGCATTATTGTCAGATGTCGTGCCACCCCGTGGCCCTCCACCTGGCGATTGTGAAGAGGTCGAAGCTACTGCTTGTGACACCGAATGGGTCAAAGACTGCGGTCGCTGGCTCTGTGTTGGTTGGTTCGCCACCGCAGGCCGTCTTTCCACTCTCACCTCATCCATGAAGTCCAAGTCGTCCAATCCATCCTTCGCAGGTGGCTGGGACGATGGTATTGTTCCCGACGGCGGAGACGAGGCCTGCGAGGCGTGCGAGCTCGCAGGTTTGCGAAGCGTGTCCGAAGAGGATTGAGATTCGGAAAGGGTGGTGCCGTCTGGATTGGAGAGCTGCGTGACTCTAGAGTTTTCGCGAATGTGGATTGGACCGGCGCCGTACGGTGGAAGACGTGAAGCATCACGCGCAAGACGACTGGCACAGAGCGCGCAGACGCTGTGAGCTTGTGCGGGCTTTGGAGCTTCAGTAAATGAGATGGGAAAGGTTTCGGCAGACATACCCTCAATCTTTGCCTCCGCATTGTTGAATCTCCAGATGACGAGGCGGAGCGTAGTAGAGCCTGTCGCGGCGCATGAGATATCCAAAAATCCCCACGAACAACCCATTGGCAATGGCGCTGACCCACAGTGCCACTGATGCTCGAGAGATTTCCAGATTTGCGCGAGTCAGTCGATTATCTAAGCCAAGGCATACCAATCTCGACATCTGATTGGCTGACGCTATGAACTCTCTCTCGAGCCCGTTTGACAAAATACATGCCACCCATCGCTTCTCAATAGCACATGCACATATACAAATTTCGAACCGCTGGCTTGGCCTTGCCAGGCTTTAATTCGCAAGTGGCATTACCAAACTTACATCTCTGTCTTTAGAGTATAGTACCCTCTACCGCTCTGTTTTACTTCGCCGCTTATAACGCGTACATTTTCAAGGTGATTCAATAGAACAGCTACTGCATTGAGTACATCCCAGCAACCTCGACACGAAACGAGACGCTCGAACAGGATGCTCCAAGGAATCTGTCGAAGGACTTGCAAGCTATCCACAAAACTCAGAAACCTTCGGGGTACGCAAATTTGTCCCTTGTATTTGACTCCGTTTTGTCCGTCATAAGCTTCCAGGACGATCTCCAGCAACCTCAATGTCCCTAATGGCTGTCTTCTTTTTTTTTTTTTTTGAAAAAAAAAAGGTCTCTCTATCTCTCTCTCTCTCTCGCTCGCTCTCTCTAATATCGCTTTTTCATATTTCACTGACGTTCCTTGTTCTGAGCTTCAAGGCTTCAATTTTAAAAGCCCACAGGTTCTTTTTACTGAACTCTACGAAAGAATCCGTTCCGGTTGATTTGAAGGTTGTGTACACGACAAGTTTACGTCTTGCTTTTTGGCTGCTCTTGTGCTCGCGTCATGACTTCTACAGAACATCTTAACAAGATGGCCCAAGCTCGATCAGGAAAGCATCATACTCAAACTAGAATTTACTGATAACTCATGGCTACTCTAATCAATTCGGCCGGACCATCTCCTCGCAACTACTACTCCAAGAAAGCCAACAGATCCCCTCCCCCAAGCTCATGCTCTCATTTCTATTGTTACCCTAGTGCAAGTGCAAGCCGCACGCAAATGGCAGTCCGTTCAAGTTGCATCATTTCTGGAGGAGCAAGACTCCTATTTAATCACTGCTTTTGTTGGTTTTCGCGTTGGCGAGAGATATTTGGGCCTTGTCGAATAAAGCAGCGATGTATGGGAGGTCTGTGCATATGGCTGGTGATTTCTTTGTTGGGGTCTGGCCTGATCTGGGACCGTGAGGATGGCGTGTTGAGTGAATGAAGGGTTCGGTGCGTGGAGGTAAGGGATGATTAGTCCGAAGAGTGGAGATCGGTGTAGTATGAGTTCAAAAGTAGGTCTATCGGGCCAGAAATCGACATGTTCACCTAGATATTCCTGCGAAAGGGCATCGAATGCTCCCTGTGCTTAATATACTTCCCTTTTCAGATGAGTGTGGCTGTGCAACTCCAACGCGAAACGACGTGACCGCGCGAGTGGGCACAGGTGGCGGTGCTAATCACCTGTCATCACTGGCTTCAGTTTCTCAACTCGTAATCTTGACAGTCCGCCTTCTTTCTTTGCGCGGTCATCTCACCCAACAGCGCACCAGCGCAACTCGCGACCCATATTATCTCGAGGCTTACATCATTCGAGCCTACTTAACATCACTTTCGTCTTCCTCTGTGGTTTTCGCGTTTGGCAAAGAGGCTTTCGACGACGCGACCTGCACTTTTTCCGACAGACTCATGAGACGTCGGCTTCGACTGGTCTTGTCCACCCCCGACTCTCCACACGATCCATCATGAGTCCGCAGTCGCGTCGTACTGATGCCCAAGGCTCCTTCAAGGCCATTGCCTTTGGTGATTTGCCTCCAGAAATGCTCATGTCAATCATCTCGCACATTGACAACGAGGCCGATCTTCTCAACCTCTCCCTCGTCTCCAAGCAAGTCAACGCATTGGTCCAGCCAGCTCTATATTCCAGCTACCGCAACTTCAATATGGAGGATTCCTCACGCTCTATCACCCCATTCCTCCGCAACATCCTCAAGAATGAATCGCTTGCTCGCGCGTGCAAGAAAGTCGATTTGGGGGAGTGGAGCACCGTCCTCGACGCTTGGCAGGGCTACGGACCTAGCGATCGTGAGAATCTGTCATCTGACGACTTTGAACTTTTCGCCAATGCCGCGAAGAACTCCAACATCACCCAGACCCGCCACAGCACTCGCAACATCGAACCCTGGCGGCCCCAAGAGGAAGCATATGAAGATGCCACCCCCCGTCTTGATGCAGAGCAGGATTTCCTTCGGATTTTACGAGCCGGCTTGGACGAGCCGCAAGTCGTACTCATGCTCTCGTGCCTGCCAAGGATAGAAGAACTTTGCATGAGAGGAGTCGACATTGTTGAGGAGCCGTCTGTCTGGAGAGCCATGGTCTTTAATACCAACACGCTAAGGACGCTGACGCTGAGCCGTTCGCCTGGGGCATCAGACTTTCGTTTTCACGGCTTCGAATCTGTGCTTCGGCTGCCCTCGTTGCGGGAATTGAGGGCCCTTTGCCCTCGGACCGATCGTGGCCCAAGATCGGATGATGACCCTGTTCTTGATCTCGAGGAGAAGTCGATTTCACTCACCCATGTGACTCTTGAAGGTGCTTCCTTCAGTGCCAATTGCATGTCATCGTTCATTGCAGCTTGCGAGCACCTTGTACAATTCACTTACACCATCGACAACAGGTTTCACGAGGGAGCCTTCCATGTGCCTCACGATCACTTCACACTTCCTCAACTCAAAAAATGGCTTCTTGCGCATAAGGACTCGCTCAAGCACCTCACAATCGACTTCAACAAATGGCCCTACAGTCACGACTACAAGACGATCGGCTCGATGGACCAGTTTACAGCACTGGAAACCTATGCCATTGATTATGGGGCTCTCCAGTGGCATCCAACCGTGCGCTTCGAGCACATGGGCACTGCGAATCACAACTCGAATGCACATGACACCGAGGCAAATCTCTCCTCACCGCTTCCAACCCTTCTTCCCAGCTCTTTGCGAGAAATAACCATTCTCCACTCTCCACCCATGGTTGTGGAGGGCCTAATGGCCCTGGAAGAAACCCCTGTCGATAAATTACCTCGTCTCGATCGCATCAACCTACACTTTGCGATCTGCACGTTTGACAACTATCCGCTGTATAAAGCAGCTCGTGACATGTTGCAGGACGCTGGCATTCGCCTTTTCGCAGGCCAGAAGTACCCAAGGAAGACACTGGAGAAGGAGTTGATCGACAGTGGCGGTTGCTTCCGGACTCACTGGGACGAAGGCAATAGCCAATACGTGTCGACGCCGGCGCAATGGGACGAAGACGAGCCGTACCAGCACGATCTATGTGCTTACCATTCTGAGATACTACCCCGCGAATTCGAACGAACCTTGAATGTGTCGCAGGGCCTCGACCCAGACGATGAAGGCGGCATGGACCCGCATCTTCTAGATGCCATTCTGGACTATCATGGTATCGCTCCTTACATGCATGGCTTCTTTGGAGATGACTACTTCGATTTCGATGACGAGTTTGACGACGATGTATTCGACGAGCTGGACGACCAGGAGATCATCGATGACATGGGAGACTATATGGATGAACATTTGGACGGCTTCTGGTAGGTTCGCGGCCGAGCCGATTCCGATTGAAATGTCAAATCCGCATGGCAGCAAAAACAAAATGCTCCCTTGATACCAGTTTCAGGAAACTCAAATGCTCCCATGTGTTCGAATTGCTTTGATGATATGAATATCTTGGTTGCTTTTCACTTGCCGTTTTGTGCAGTGAAGTTTGGCAGCAGCTGAAGCTTGATATGTGGGACTTGTTGCCTGACTTGCTGGTGACTGGTCAGACGGTGTTGGGGCGATGCGGTGTGGCCGATTATGGCTTGGGCCTGTGTGTATTTTTCTGTTCCTTGACCCTTGACGAGGAAATGAATGTTCTTCAAAGTTCCAGAATGATATTGAATGTCTTACGTGCTACCAGCGCTGCGGAGTAGAGTGATACGCGCCGTCCCATGCCCCCAGTAGTCGACCGTTGCCATGAACGTTTGCCTTGAAAGACCCAAATCAATTAGAACCTTGAATTACCCCTCATGTGCTGGGCATCATTCTCGCGATTGCTCTCCCTCGCCTCATCGAGCATCGTGTCGATGCCGCGCTCCTTGAGTGCTTTCTGCCATGACTTAGCGACGATACTAATACGACAGTAGAACATGACCTACGCTTAAACAGTTCTTATACTGCTTGAATAATGGCTCGCACTCATCCGTGGTGGCATTCCCACGCAGGAATTCTGTGCAAAGTCAGCGCAGACAGCGCCAAAGCAGTGCAGCGAGCACTCACTCTCGCTATACCATTTGAGAAAGCAAGTGTCGTATTTGCTGGAATATGTTAGAAATTGATCACCACGGAGTAGTGCAGATCGAGAGGACCCACTCTTTGACTTCGTTGCACTCTGGGGCGAGAGAGGCAGACATGGTGGTTGGCGGTAGGACGAGAGACGTCGTTGCAAGGTTCGGGGTGCTTTATCTTATCGACCGCCGCGCTACTTGTCCCAAGAAACTTTGGTAACGCGGAACCGGACCCCTTCAACACCGTTCACGCCACCATTTGTGACTGAGAGAAACTTTTGTGCGCCCATCCTTGGAATGACCTGACCTCCATTCTCTGATATATACACGCAAAAGCTAGAGGCCATGGAAAAATTCTCCGAGTTCCAAAAAATCGTCTCCGAATCCCTCGTCGCAACCACGCGCAACACAACCCAAATCTGCGCCGAGGACTTGGGCTTCCACCGCTCGCTCGACCCGACCGTCGGCTCTGCCCTCGACAAGCAAAATGCGCGGCTTCTCGCTCTTGCGGAACGTTTACTTGGCAATGCGGCTGCGGGCTCGGAGGTTGTAGGTCCCCGACTCGAGGATACCGACGCTGTCGACGGCCAATGGAGGGGGATTGTTGATGTGGTCGACAGCTTGCTGGAACGGGCAGACACCAATCTTGACGAGTACACGGGCATTGTCAAGAGACTCACGCCCAGCAAGGAGCAGGTGGGTACAGACGGTTCTGCAGCAGTCCCAGGTCGATCTGGAATGACGAAAACGCAGTCTCCAACTCCCGGTCTCCCTTCAAGACCTGGCACGTTGGCCAAGAATTTTCGGAATCAGGACATGTCCAAGCCTCAAAAACAGTTTGAGCATGTCCCGAGGAACGATGCGGATGAATTGTTCAAGCCGCTTCTCACGTCCAAGCCCAACGCAACGGTGCCATTGGACCAAAGTCTTACGCTCAACCAAGGAGAAGATGGCATTAGCTTGTGAGTATCAAGATGAAAGGGTAAGCGCAAGAAATGGACTGACGGTAGAGAAAGATACCAGAACCCGTATCAACCCGAGATTGTCAACTACCAGTACCCTCCATCTGTATACACGAAAGCTGACCTGATTCCTTACACGCCGTTTGAAAGTACGACCGCAACCTTTGTAGACACCCCCGAGGCTTTGGAAGCCATGCTTGCGGAGCTCAAGAACGCAAAGGAGATTGCAATCGACCTAGAGCACCACGACCATCGCACCTACATTGGCTTGGTTTCGCTCATGCAGGTTAGCACTCGCGACAAGGACTGGATCGTCGACACGCTGAAGCCATGGAGGCGGCGGTTGGAATGTTTAAATGAGGTCTTTACGGACCCAAACATCATCAAGGTCTTCCACGGTGCCTTTATGGATGTTATATGGCTTCAACGCGATCTCGGTCTCTACCTTGTCGGTCTCTTTGACACGTTTCACGCGTGCCGTGCTCTAGGATACCCGGGGGCTAGTCTTGCGTTCCTCCTTTCCAAGTTCATCAACTTCCAGGCTCAAAAACAGTACCAGATGGCGGACTGGAGGATTCGGTAAGGCTGCTGAAGCTCGGACAAGGTTCCCGCTGATTTATTCCACAGCCCCCTTCCCCAAGAATTGTTTGACTACGCTCGCTCAGATACACACTTCCTTTTGTACATATACGACAACCTGCGCAACGAGCTGATTGATAGATCCGATTTCTCTAACCCAGAAGAAGACCGCGTTAGACGGGTACAAGAAGCCTCAAAGGAGACATCGCTTCAGGCGTTTTCGACGCCCACCGCGAATCCCGAGACCGGCAAAGGCGCCATGGGCTGGTACAAGATGCTGTATAAGAATCCGAACGCTTTCAGCAAGGAACAATTTGGAGTCTTCAAGGCTGTACATGGATGGCGCGACGCACTTGCACGACAGGAGGATGAGAGCGTCTTTTACGTGATGCCAAACCATATGCTCTTTAGCATCGCGCGCTCCATGCCGACGGATAAGGCTGCCTTGCTCGGCGTGGCTCCATCGCTGTCGGGAATCGCGCGTCAGCGTATTGACGAGATTGTTGGTGCTGTCTTACGCGGCAAAGAGGATGGCGCCCGAGGACCGGAGATGTGGCAAGTCTTTGGAGCCAAGCCACCTCAATCCAAGGCTCAAGGCACGTTTACCATGCCAGGAATTGGCAGCTCGACAGCGTTCAAGGAGTTGAAGGCATCGGCTTTACAGGACACGAGGTCGCTGCGGGCGACAGTCTCAAACTTTTGGGGTAATCTCATCACCAACGCGTTTACACAACAGTCCCGTCAATACTCGACTGAGAGCGTCCGCCTTGCCGTTCCTCTCCCGCCGCTCACAGCCGAGGTCTTTGCGGATCCCAACGACAAGCAAGCGAAGGAGGAGAAGCCAGTCGACCCGGCTGCGCGCGCCGAGCACCAGTACGTCAAGGCGGAGGACCGACCTGCGCCAAAGGACGACGATGACGGTGTCTTCACCGTCAAGCAATTGGGTCGCAAGCGCAAGATTGCCGAAGTGGCCACATCACCGAGCAAGGCGGAGCCGACGGCGCCGGCACAACAGCAACAGTCAAAAGAGGCAGGCGAAGTAGCACTAGGCGTTGGCGACGACGTGTTCAAGGCGGACAAGGCGGCGCAGCTGGCGGAGAAGAAGGCCGCAAAGAAGGCCAAGCGGGAGGCGAAAAAGGCTGCGAAGCAGCAGCAACGAGAACAACAACGGCAAGCAGACGAAGGAGAAGAAAGCGAGGCGCAAGAAGCTGCAGACGGCAACGAAGAGGAACAGCCGTTTGACTATGCGGCTGAAGCTTCGCTGCTCGCGCACAACCAGGACGGCGCCGCTCCGAGGGATAAGAAGAAGCGCAAGAAGGATTTCAATCCATATGCCAACTCGGCAGATGTGCCCAAGGGACTTAGCAGAGTGCAAAAGGAGCGCTCAGGCAAGAGTGCGACCTTTCAGAAGTGAGGAGGTGATGGTGCATGAAGGTGGAGATTTGGGGAGACGGAGGATGGGATTTCAGGAGCCGATTCGCGAGAGACAGAGGCGGAAGCACGTCTAGTGGTGGGCTTAGTAGCTGGCTTTGGTGGGAGAGAGGAGCTCAAGAGTTGATGAGAGGATGGTGACGAGCATGGAGATTGCTCAATACCATCTTGTTTCCTGTTCCTCTCCATTTCATTCTTTACGGTTTTCTCGGTACCTATTTTGTCTCTGACAGCACATGGCATATTGGGTCGGCACCGGCATTTTGCATTTGTTAGGCGCTAGGTCGGTGTGCATGGAAAAGTTTCGTTTGACACGTATGCGAGAGGTATGCGAGAGGTACTCAGACTAGGAATAGAGAGAATGTGTGCTCACTAGGTACATGTACTTGGTGTATGAATCCCACATAACCCACGCACGACGCCCATCTTATTGCCCAAGGCAGCTAGCAGAAGTACGTATTCTAGCCTGAATCGCGCAAAGCGCGCAGGCATCTTAGACCCAAGACCCCTGAAGCCGTTCGCCGAGCCACGGAAACTGATTGACCAGCTTCAGCTTTGCTGGATTAAAGTATACCTGTTTTCTCTTGTCTCCTGCCATCCGGCCATCTCTTCTCTTCCACTTTCGAGCTTTCCTTTCGTTTCTTGTTTCTTGGTTCTTCTTTCTTTTCCTCTATACTCGGGAGAGGGAGAGAAAAAGCTGGCTGCTTTAGCCAAACAAAGAAACTCAACTGCCTAGGTGGACTGGGCCCCCGGCTCCGTTGGCCGGATACGTGCGCGTCGCATACCTCATTGATCGAGCGGGCTGACTCTCATGCTTTTTCTACTTGGCTTTGAGCGCCTACTTTCGACCTCGTTCTCTTCCCTACCATCATCACCATATCATCACGACGACGACCACCACCACCACCTCACTT
>JAIFKG010001934.1:0-27189 GCA_020351975.1 Phyllosticta ampelicida
TCTTTAGCCCTCTCCTCCTCACGGCCCACCCCCCCACGGGCCCTTTCCTCCTCCACCATGTCTGTCGACCATGAAAAGGGCGTCTACAAGGCCAGCACGAACCAGTCGCCTACTCCTCCCGTCTACGGCGAGGCCCCGGTCCACAAAGAACCCTGGACCCGCCGCTTCGTCGACAGTTTCAAACGCGACCCCAATGCCCACGCCGAAGCTCCCATCTCGCACGTCGGCGACTCCGGCGCCAAGGAGTACGATGTTGAGAACGCCGCTCAAGCCACGGCCGAGTCGCCGCTGCAGCGCAAGCTCAAGGGCCGCCACCTGCAAATGATTGCCATTGGAGGCTCAATCGGTGCGTCGATGCCGTTGTCTTCTTCTTCGTCTTCTTCTTCTTCGTCTTCTCCTTCGTTGTCGTCGTTGTTGTTTCTGTTGTTGCGTTGCGCGCCGTCGCTGACTTCGCTATTCCAGGTACTGGTCTCTTCGTTGGTTCGGGCAAGGCGCTGGCCAATGGCGGCCCCGCGTCGCTGCTCATCTCTTTCGGTCTCATCGGCATCATGCTGTACTGCACCGTCCACGCGCTGGGCGAAATGGCTGTGCTGTTCCCCGTCGCCGGTTCCTTTAGCGCCTACTCGACCCGCTTCATCGACCCCGCGTGGGGTTTCGCCATGGGCTGGAACTACGCCCTGCAGTGGCTCGTCGTGCTGCCTCTCGAAATCGTCGCCGCAAGCATCACCGTCAACTATTGGAATGAAGGTCGCATCGACAACTCGGCCTGGGTCGCAATCTTCCTGGTCCTCATCATCAGCATCAACTTGTTTGGCGTCAAGGGTTACGGCGAGGCCGAGTTCGTCTTCTCCATCGTCAAGGTGACGGCCGTCATTGGCTTCATCATCCTCGGCATCATCCTCAACTGCGGCGGCGGGCCCCAGGGCGGCTACATTGGCAACAAGTACTGGAGGGATCCCGGCCCCTTCAACCACGGCTTCAAGGGCCTGTGCAGCGTGTTTGTGACGGCCGCCTTTGCCTTTGCCGGAACTGAGCTCGTCGGTCTCGCCGCCGCCGAGACGGCCAACCCGCGCAAGTCGCTGCCCACCGCCGTCAAGCAAGTCTTTTGGCGCATCACCCTCTTCTACATCGTCTCCCTGACCCTCGTCGGCCTGCTGGTCCCGTACAACGACGACCGCCTGCTGAGCGGCACTTCCTCTGCCGATGCCACCGCCTCGCCTTTCGTCATCGCCATCAAGAACGCCGGCATCGACGGCTTGCCCTCGGTCATGAACGTCGTCATCATGATCGCCGTCCTGTCCGTCGGCAACTCGTCCATCTACGGGTCCTCGCGCACGCTCGCCGCGCTGGCCGAGCAGGGCCAGGCGCCCAGGATCCTCGCCTACATTGACCGCAAGGGTCGCCCCATGGTCGGCATCATCCTGTCGTCGGTGCTTGGCTTCCTCGCCTTCATCGCATCCTCGTCCGCCGAGGGCGACGTGTTCGACTGGCTCCTCGCCATCTCTGGCCTGTCGAGCATCTTCACCTGGGGCTCCATCTGCCTGGCCCACATCCGCTTCCGCAAGGGCTGGGCTGCCCAGGGCCACACGCTCGACGAGTTGGCCTTCCGCAGCCAGCCCGGTGTCATCGGCTCGTGGATCGGCTTCATCTTCAACTGCCTGGTGCTCGTCGCGCAGTTCTGGACCGGCTTCGCGCCCATTGGCTACGCCGACATGACTTCCGGCGAGCTCACCACGTCGTGGTTCCAGGCCTACCTGGCCGCCCCCATCGTCATCGCCTTCTACCTGGGCTACAAGATCATGTACCGCCCGGCCATCCAGCGCGCCCACAACATGGACCTGCACACGGGAATCCGCGAGTTTAACGTTGCCGAGCTCGTCGCCGAGGAGCGTGCCGAGCAGGCAAATTGGCCCAAGTGGAAGAAGGCGTACAAGTTTTTCTGCTAGACGTTGGGTTTGAGATGCCCGGCCTGATCGGTGGTGGTGTGCCGCATCTAGACGCATGCATACGTCCTCGTTGGAGTTTTTTTCTTTTCTTTTTTTTCTTGTCGATTGCCTTTTTGGGTCCGGACGGAGGATAAAAATCCCTGCTTTTTGTCCTTTTCTTTTTGCGCTTCGCTGGTTTCCTGAGATACACGGTAGTCTCTCCTGCCCTCTCGGATCCAGTCCAATCGATACTTGATACCCCCCATCACATCATTGGCTCTCTGTTCTCTCTCCTTCTCTTGCATCGTGCCTCTAATCCTCTTGATTCAATGTGACATGGTCCGCTGCTCGTCGCGAACAGGGCTCGACCGCCCGCTGCGGCGCGTTGCGTCGCGTCGTGTCGTGTCGTGTCATGTTGTCGCACAGATTGTGGCCCCCACCCCGTTCCTCCAGGACGATCCAAACATGCGCGTGGCGAGACGACGGAGCCTCCGGCTGAGCAGACGATCGATGACTGCTGGCTGGCTGGCTGGCTGGCTCGAACGACTGGCGATTGGCGACGGCCGGCTGACTGCCATCTGACACAGAGGGCGGTGGACGGCGACGGCAGGCTCCGGTGGTGGGGTGGTGGTTGTGGTGGTTGTGGTGGTGGAGTGTAGCTTCCCGAGGCAACGCCGCACACCTTCCACGCGACCGCGACGGCGTATCGTACAAAGAGCGAGCGAGCGAGCGAGAGCCGCATGACATGCTAAGCAGGGAGGGGGGGGAGACAGCAACAGCAAAAAGAAAGAAAAACAAAAGAAAACAAAGCAATTCGAAGCGCAGTCGTCGTCCCCATTCCCTCGGTCGATCGCGTTCGTCAATCGCGCCTGGCGCTGCCCCCATGGTCGTCATGGCTGGTGCGGCTGCGGCCGCCGGTGGGCTACACGGCCAACGCGCTGTCATGCAGGGTACGTACGCCCGGTGCCAGACGAAGAGATGATTATGATGATGATGATGATGGTGGTGAGACAGACGGGGTTTGGTGTAAGAGATGGAGGTCCAAATCTGCCTTTTTTTTTTTTTTCATTGTTTTTATCTTTTCTTTTTCATTCTTCTTCATGTTCATTCTTCTTCAGCCCGTGCGATCGATCGACGTGCACCTTGCGCGTGCGTCGTAGCGGGGAGAGCCGCTTTGTGCTTCTGCGATCTTCCTTTGCCAGACGGACCGCCGACTCCCTTGCGTCGGCTGCGTCGGGTGGGGGGCCCGCGCTGGGTTGCTGCGGCGGAGGAGAAGAAAAGGAAGAAGAAAAAGAAGACGAAGACGAAGATGAAGCAAGGACGAGAATGTGGGCGGTGCGACGAAGGCGACGCCGTGATGTGTAGCACGGTGTACGGGATGCGCGCGCCGCGCACCACAGAGTGTTGATCCATTTGCAACTACACCCGGCGTCGTACGGACCGGCAAGGGTACCTACCTACCTGCCTCCTCGCGTCTCAAGACGTCTAACGATGTTGACGCGATCGAGCTCATTGTTTTTGGCCGTTGGGTCTTGGTCTTGGGGCTGTAAATCAAGCGTCTACGGATCAAGGGTCTGTGAATCTCGTGACGGCGGCGGCGGTGTTGTCCGGAAGGGCACGGGTTTTTACTGTCTTGGGCATTGCGGTCGGCCACTCCGCATGAGTGGTGGGAGGCGGAAAGTCAACGGCATCGAGGTTGCCATCGTAGTTGCGACCGTGACGTCGGAGTCCCAAAGTGTTGCTCATCAGGGTGGCCGAGGGGTCAGGCATGTACGTAGGTTGGTATATTGGCTGACGGTGTCGAAAGGCTCGAGAGCCAAACAAGACGGTAAAAGAGGGGGAAAGCCTAACTCTTATCCCCCCCTCCGTACGTCTTATCCGCCAACAGCGAACAACATGTCGCGACACTGTATCTAATCTCAGCCATCGAGCTCGCTTGCGCCTCCCGCGTCGCGTCGTTGGCTGCGGACCACGGTCGTCGGCCTTATCGCATCCTCTTTGGGCTCGCCGGAACGGATGCGTCGACTTCCGTCCGTCTGCGTATCAGATGGCTCGTTGTGACGCTCTTCTCCGATGCCTACCATCGATTTGCTTTAACGCACCCTCGCCGGCCTGATTGATTGACCAAGATGAGTACGACCTTAGCCAGCGAGGAAGCTATAGAACGCAAGATGGCGAAAGGGGGACGAGTGGACTGAAGTCACCGCGTTGGTATTGGAGGCATGTTGCTTCATCCCACTCTTGCGTGTTGCTTCTCTTGGCTCCGGGTTGCGGTATCCCACTTTTGGCATCTGAGTGACGGACGCCGAGGCTTGAGCTGGTTGGCTGGCTGACCGACTGACTGACTGACTGATCGATCGATCGAATGTCAAAGGAGGCAAAGGTGGAGGCGACAGTGACAGAGAGGAAAGCGAGCAAGCACGGGGACAAGAAACGAGCAAGCAGAAGAATGGGTGAGTCGCCCAGGTCGAAGGATGAGGGCGCACGGAAGGATACGATCGACGGGATAGTACGCAGCTCTTCCAGCCTTGCTCGTTTTCATATGATTCAACTCGCGCTGGTCGGCTGCCACCGGGTTGAAGCTGAAGAGCTGAGATAAGAGCTAGGACGAGCAGGAGGTGTCGAAAAATGATGAGCAGACAACGATGGGAGAGGAGACGATTCAGCAAGGAAACGAGAGAGAGATCGGTGATACACGCCAGCGTGCCTCGCCGCTTACGTCGAGTCCGGCGGCTGGAATGTGGAATGAGACAATCGAAGAGAGAGAAAGAAAGACACGCGCAATCGTGTGAAGTTTAGACTTGTTCAGCATTTCCAGAGGCGTCTATCAACAAGCCTTGGCTGGCAGTTGAGGGCTAGGCACTGCAGTGGTTTCGCTCTGCTGCCGCTGCCAGCGCAGGAAAAGGGGGAATAGGCGAGCAAAGCGAAAGAGATGCAGTGGCTTAGACGGAAACAGCGGCCACGATGATCGACACTGCTACTGGATCTCCTCGCGATGCTTGTTGGCAGGAAGTTAAGCGCAAAGGCCGGGCAGTGGTACCCCGTAAATCCTTTTCCTGGCAGGACTTCGCGCTCGTCTCCCTTGCCGCCTCGTCGTCGCAAACATTGTTGAGGGCAGAAGTTTGTGGCCACTCGCTGAAAGCAGAGGATTAAGAAAGAGCTTCTACTGCCTGCGCCTTCTCTTGTGTTTGCATCGCGGCCCTTCGTCCACGTAGAAACCTTCATTTCAGTATCGAGATGTCTGCATCCTGAGTCTCTCACAAGATGGTTGTCTTTTGACGTCAAATTCCAGCGGCTAGGAGCCACAATGCTGTTAATGGGCCAAAGCGGAGAGAGGACGAGACAAGATGCTGTGGCACGGTTTTCAGGCCGCCATTGTCTTGTTGGCAAGGCGAAATGATCTTGGCGGCTAAGTCCACTCTCTTCTCCTTGCCTTATGTGGTCTCTCTAAGACGCTTTGAATGGAACGCGACCTTGTCGAACACGGCTGATTGTGAATGGGAATAAGACGGATGCGTCAGAATCTTCATGGTTTGACCACTATTCCAAGTTCATCTCCGGTGGGTTGTGTTGGAGACCGTGGCTTGAGAGTGGCTCGTCGGCAAGACTTTGCGCTGGAAGAACGCGGCTGCTCCGTGGCAGCAGGTGGTGACCTGCGGCTTGATGGCGAAAACGAGCTGGCAGCGTGCCGTATCAAAGATGTGCCGAACGACGATGCTTGAATGATTCCCTTTTTGGTGGATGGTTAGATTTGAAGGTCTCTTTTTTTCCGCGAGCAGGCGGCTTGGATTCAGCTGCTGGTCAGCAAAGGACCCAGCAGGAGGAGGACTTACAGCCGTGAGTAGCGCGACGAGCGAAGAACCACTTGCGCCAATAAATCAACGTCCAACCTGTACACGCTCTGCAGCCCACTCCAAATTTCTGTCGTTTTTCGCTCTCTTCCTCATCGCTCTGCCATTATGAGAAGTCCCTGTCAGAATCGGGTCTTGTCTCACAGCATCCAGCATCCCACTACAGAAGACGCAAAGGCGAAGATCGTTGATTCGAAGGTGAAACGTCGCGTCAATTCCATTCGGTCCTTCGACTGTCGCAACTGTCGTCCAACGTCACTGCAGAGGCTCTCATAGAAGGATACTGAGGCCAAGCACATTCGCGATGGTCTGTCAAGCTTAGAGAGGGAGAAGACAGTAAGGGAGGTAGTGAAAACAAAGTTGGATTGAGGCCGGCTAAGCTCGTGGGGCGTAAGGCGTGCGCTGATTGACATACAGAAAATCCGCGACTCACTCAGCTGCCGCTCTGACTCAGATGCGGAATTCCGTGCCTGGTCTAATACAAGTGCTTGCTGAATGCCGATGAAGGAACAATGGGCAGAGCAAAAGCAAAGGGGATGTAGATGGATTTACTTGCCGTTTGTCCCGGCTACGGTCGGCTTTGGAAGGCGCGATTTACGTCGAATTTTGCGAAGATTCACCGGGGGGATATTGCGCCTTATTCTTGCAGGGGGAAAGAAGACGCTGAATAATAGTCTCTCAAGAGTAGCAGTTTTTCTAGCACTTCATCAGCCTTCGGGTCCACTTGTCTCCAATACCGCTTCTCCTAATGAAGTGTATTCTTTGCTGGACGAAATGAACTTTCCGGATGCTAACAAGAGCTCCGCACTGGCCCAGGCGTTCAGGCATAGTTCTTGGGTCAAAGACAGTCTTGCCGCCAAATTCATCGCTTTCGCAGAGGCAAGAGTCAAACCGATCGTACCCAGCACCATCTTCCACTCCAACGTCAACAATCTTCAAAGTCGTCTCCTTCGTCCCCATTCCCTCTAAGATACATCTTCCATCGATTCCCACGTTCCAGTCGCACGTCCTCGACCAATGAGATGGAGAACTATGTAAAACACCGCTTACGATACTGTCAGCGACAGTTCATCTGGCCCGAGGCTGTGAAGCTGATGCTGTTGGGCTGTATCTTCGCTAGATTGTCTTCCCTGCCGTCGGTCCGAATGTACCGAACGTTGGGGCTTGTGATTCCTGAGAAAACTCCCCGTGACCCAGCGCTCTATGATGATGACGCATTTGTTCCTCTCGTCACAACCTCCGTGAGTCTAGACTTCCGGACTCAGGAGGTCATCATGGAGGTATGTTTGTGAAGAACAATGCTTGCTTTACCAGTTTCCTGGTTATGACAGATCCCAGACATCTTTGAAGAGGCTGAACGTTTGGCCGATGGAGTCACCATGTGGATCACTAACATGTCTGACGGAACTTTGGAGAAGCCTTCACTTCTTTTTCACCTTTCGCAGTTGCTTTTCGGCAATACGATACCACACTGAACGATGAATACTCGAAAGAGGCTATTGCACAACCGACAGAGGACATACGGATAGCACCACAGAAAGTCCCGTCAGAGGGCAATTCTCCACTTTTCTCTCGTGGATGTTGCGCTGCCAGCATATGCACATCATTGTGAAGGAGAAATCGTCCCTTTGTTGAAAGTCCGCTGCGAAACACCTACAAGGATATCTGAGCGCATCGAGCATCTTTCACTCGCCTTGGAGAACATCCCTTCCTTCTTACGCTACCAATGGTGAAAGCGAAAATGGCTGGAATGCTCCTTAAGCGAGGTAATCGCACGAAATGTAATCTCGACCTCAAAGGTTTGGCAAGCCTCGCCAAGACCACTATGAGGTCACTTTCTCAACCTGACGGTGGGCATTT
Organism: Phyllosticta ampelicida; assembly: GCA_020351975.1. Classification (NCBI taxonomy): domain Eukaryota; kingdom Fungi; phylum Ascomycota; class Dothideomycetes; order Botryosphaeriales; family Phyllostictaceae; genus Phyllosticta; species Phyllosticta ampelicida. The sequence continues at coordinate 7,637 of JAIFKG010001934.1, forward strand.
GCCGATTCAAGAGGTCTACACGCAAATACTAGTGTCTGGGTACGTTGAAAAGAACCACATGGATGTTGAGAGGGTGTCCGGGCTTGCTCGCGCGCATGCGTCGCATGTGTAGTCCGAAACCAGTGAACTAGTTGTTCATGACAAACTTCGACGACTTGCAAGGTCTTGAGAACTGGAAATGAAGATGTCAGCCTGCAAGTCGCTTGTGGAAAGGGGATCAACATCTTACAATATTCAATCGAACCAGAGAACGTTCCGACTTAGACCGCGCGACCGAAATACTCCAGGGTTCGACTACAAAAGATATGCCTGATGACGTCCATGGCGCTATAGTTTGATAGTGATTCGCCAACGCCAAGTTCTCCAAGCAAGATTTTGAAAATGTTCTGCGACTGAGCGAAGAAGCGGTGAAGCTGATGCCTCCGGGCGTGGCACATCGAGGGGATATCCTTTCTCAGTCATCGTTATTGCGAGTTCCTAACCACAAAGAAGCTGACGACATTGAGCGCCTCGACCAAACAGTCACTTTTCTAGAAGAGGCTATAATCTCACGCAATACGGTGATATCAGTCGATCAACCCCATAATCCATTTCGCCAGCATACTATATATCCGCACAGTTGAACGCGGCCTCAGCGAGGATCCAAAGACCGCACAAGAGCGATTAGAAGAGTCAATCAGTCAGGTGTCTGATGCTGGTCAGCTCAATCCTCTCATGAGCCCGTACGCATCTGTCTTGCGCGAGCAGTTTTTAAGATCTAGTGACGTCGATTTTCTTGGAATTGGCATCTTGAAGGGACTCAAATCAAATCCACAGGATTCCAATCTCACCTGGAACCATACCGTGACCGGACCGAAAACCTATTCCACTTGAATTATGAACGATTTCGAAGTGAGAAGGACTTTTAAGGGGCTACTTTTCATGTCCGGAAGGGCATTGATATGACTCCCAAGGGAGACCAAGGCTTCCTGCGAAAGCTCGAGGTGATGGTGCTAAAAGATCGGTACGAACAGTCCAAAGACGCCAATCTGCTTGAGGAGGCCATATTTATTGCTCGAAAAGCCATTTTATGGGCGCCAGAGGATCACAGGTCGATTCCTGGCTTCGAGCGAACGCTACGGAATTTCCCGCATCACGATCGACTCTGATCCGCACAAGTCCACGGCTGAAATCAAAAACCTGGACGAAACTCTCGAGTGCTGTGAGCACGCACTGAATCGAGTGTCAAGACGGATCCAGGCCGGGGGATTTGCGCTTTCAAGATTTCAGAAGTGCTTGTAAGACGAGGATTCAGCGTTAAAAACTTCAAGAGATGTTACCGACTGTCAATTCAGGGCTTGGCACACAGGCCGCTCTCTGCTGTTTCCCGAATCAGTATTGCGAGGGCTGCCTTCCGTCTATTCGTTGGAGTCAGCTCCAGAAATACGCTGAAGTTTCAGAATGAACGTGCAACACTCTTGCTTGGTCTTGTGCCTGACGCCTGCAGCCGAGAGCTTACTCGCGAGGACCAGCGGGTCGCTACAACTGTAATATAAGGGCTCGCTGCCGATTGTTGCACCCTCTCATTTAAACTCGAGAACTGTGCGGAAGGGAACACAATCGGTGATGTGGAGCTGGGGATTGTTCTCGACGACATGACGGAGAAAGGGCTCTGTGTTCAATTAGTCCTCGATTGCTGTCATTCGGGCAGCGCAACAAGGCAGGCGAAAGAAAGCTGGGCTGTGCGAGAACGAGCAGTAGGGCGTGCACCAAAAGATGTCCCTTGGATAGGGATGTATACAATCGACAGCGAGTCTAGCCGACAAAATCCAACCGAAAAAGTGCATATTACTTTTGGCGAGACACAAACTTGCAGCCGGGCGAATACGCCCGAGAGATCGTGGATGAGAACCGAAGACACGGACTTCTGATCTATTACTTTTGAAAGTGCTGGACCTCAGAAGCTTCCTTGTCCATTAGAACCTACAAGCGCTTCATCCAGCTGCTCCACGCTCAGTGCAATTCCAGGTGTGCAAACGTAGCGCAGAACGCCGTGCTACACGAGGACCAGGAGAAATATTCTGCCGTGTTTTGATAATGAAAGTTCTCCCCATCTTCTGGCGCTGGTATGCGTCGTTGGTATGGAGCGGCGGAAGGAACGTGCATGCTGCACTTTTGGCTATGGAGGCATTCTTGGCTAGAGTGATAACACAATCGACCGAGCGCCCCTTTACTGAAGTGTTAGGTCCATCAGTTCTGCCATTGCAAACCTAAAGCTCATCCAATTGATGGGACGCGGCCTGGGACGAGATGTAAAAGCAGCCTCAACATTGCATTCAGTGTGAATATCATGTTTACCTTCCTACTGTCGCACAGTGATAATGTCAAATTGCACCAACTTTCAATAAAGAAATGAGTGAAAATGAAAGACAAAAGAGGGGACAAGAGTGACACTTTGTAGGTCTTCGTCAGGGACCGGAGAAATCATGCGGGAGTAGATGCTTCTGTACGTGGGCGGAAATTATTCCGAGCATCTCTGCGAAACGTCAAGTTCTGAAGATTGCATAATGGATGCCAAAAAAATCGATTCTTCGATTCTCTTTTCTAAATCTACACAAATCATTCGTCCCAGTAAACTGTAGTTCTATGTCGAAGACTGGGCTGGATTGAATTCCAAGACGGATGGACGGAATAGAGGACGTGGACCTGCTCGGTCAAACCCCAGGAATTCAAGGCGTGTTCTGGGCTCTCCACCCGGAGCGCGTGGAGAACTCGAAGAAAGCTCGAATTTTGTTGAACGGGTCGCCTTATTACGTCAATTCGCAAGGGATATTCGGCCATGGTCGCCATTGACGAAATTTGACAGAGCCTCCCGAGGGGCCGAGACAGGACATCTACATTAGCTGCAGGCTGCCCCACCATCTTATGCCTCGTCCCTATAGAAACGCATTGGCTAATTCTCAGAGTTTCACCCCTTTGGGCCGTCGCTTTGCCGTGTTCCTCGACGAGTCCAAGATTAGCGCGACCTGGCTGCTCAGGGCCACAATTTCACCGGTCTCATCCATTATGACGACTTCGAGGTCCTGCCGGCCGTTCTTGATCTTCTTGGCGCTGACCCGCGCAAAGAGCCATTCGACGCCTTCCGCTGGCAGCGCCTTTTTGACGTCGAGATTCAACAAGAGCGTAGGACACCAATACATGGCCCTGTCCTCCGGTTTCTTGTAGGCCTCGATAATCTGCGGCCATAGATCTGCCACCAGCCCAACGCTCTCGTTCGTAAATCTCTCGCCTTTGGGAAGCCTCAGCCATTCGTCGGCCAGACTGCGTGTGGCCTGGCCACGGCGTGGAAGGTACGTGTGGACATGACCGTACACCTTGCGGAACTTGGGAAAGGGCCAGTTCTCTTGCCGCTCCCAATTTTCGTCCTTGTCTTCGACCAATTTGGCAAGATTGACCGGTGGCGACGGCGGGTGGAGGGTCCAGTCGGTTTCGAGAGAGATTCCCTCTTCGGCTTGCAGATTGGAATTGGTGAGGTAGCCAACTACTTCTTCCCGGCCATCTTGGCTCAAAGACACATGGATATTGGAAGTCTGCCGGCCTAATTTCAGGTCTTGGACGGTGAAGACAGCCGGGCCTTCTTGGGTGCGCCGCAGGAACTCGAGGTGCAGGGTGATTGTGTGGGGCTGATTCTGGCGGGCCAGGGTCGTCCTGAAGTGGGCGGCAGCGACTTGGAGAAATACCGCGGTCAAAAAGCCTCCATGAGGCACTGCAAGAGGTCAGCATCTGGGCCGTTGGAGAGCTGGAATACTGACCAGAACCAACAGACCACGACGAGTAAAGCTCGGCGGCGTACGAGTGAGAGCTCAGAGCCTTGACAGCAGTGGCCTCGGCAAAGGTGGCCATGATACGTGTACGGAAGCGCCGGAGGCAGACCGAGTCCCTGCGTCACAGCTCTCCGCGGACTTCATCGGGCTGAAGGAGAAATATGTTGATGAGCGTGGCGGAGGACAAACAACGAAGTCCAGCGGAGAACGATGCCTCGGCTGCTGGGCAATGGTGGTGGCCGTTGACGTAGACATGTGGCGCCCAGCCCGCGGCCAGGACTTACTGACCTCGGTCTCTTCCCCAGGTTGTTCGTGCGCGCTCCACACCTCCACTTACCGTCGTCACCCCCCGCATCAAGTCCGCTTCGCATGCCGCTTACCCTATCTCGATTGTCTCCAAGTACCCATGGCCTCGTCGCACTCTCCGTCCTAAATAAACTAGGTGCTCGGCCGCTTCTGTGCCACTGCCTCTGGTCTTTCACATTTCCCGCCCACCGCCGCCTCCAACAATGCCGACCGATTCGCCGTACCCCGCCATCGCCGTTCCCGATGTCGACATTTGGGACTTTTTGTTTGAGAGAGAAGACCGTCCTTTCCCGGACGACAAAGGTGGGGTCGCGCTGAGACTAGCTTCAATTCTGTTCGCATGCCAAAGATCGATATGCGAGATCAGCCCAACGTGGAGCTAACGCGCTGCAGTAATCTACCTCGACCCCAATACCAAGCGCTCCTACACGTACGCCCAGGTCAAGTCAACCGCAATTGATTTCGGAAAAGGTCTCAAGGGTCTCTGGGACTGGCAAAAGGGAGACGTCATCGCCGTGTTTTCGCCCAATTGCATAGACACTCCGGCCATAACGTGGGGCACGCATTGGGCGGGAGGAATCATTTCGCCGGCAAACCCCACCTACACTGTCGACGAGCTTGCTTTCCAGCTGAAAAATGCTGGCGCAAAGGCAGTTATCACTCAGCTCCCGCTTGTCGGTATGGCCAAGAAGGCAGCCGACATTGCGGGCGTACCTCAGGACAGAATTATTATCATAGGCGACGCGAGAGACCCAAGTGGGACTGTGAAGCACTTTACGAGCATAAGGAACATCTCTGGAACAGCTCGCTTTAGGAGGACTAAGATCAAGCCGGACAAGGACCTCGCATTCCTCGTCTACTCGTCGGGCACCACGGGACTTCCCAAGGGTGTGATGCTGACGCACAGAAACATCGTCGCAAACACCCTGATGAATTATGCAGTCGAGGGTAAAAACTTGCATTGGAACGATGGACCACATGGACCGTCGGACAAGGTTCTTGCATTTCTGCCATTCTTCCACATATATGGTGAGAGAATTCGTCCGACACGGAAGAACACGGCTAACAGCGTTAGGTCTCACGTGCCTGATACATCACAGCATGCTCGCCGGTATGCAGCTGGTAGTCATGGAAAAGTTTGAGCTGGAGAAGTTCTGCCGCATTGTTCAAGACTACCGCATCACATTCGCGTACCTCGTCCCCCCCGTCGTGCTCATGCTCACCAAGAACCCTCTCGTCGACAAATACGATCTTTCCTCCTTGCGCATGACCAACTCTGGCGCCGCGCCTCTCACCCGCGAGCTTGTCAATGATTTGTACACCAAGCGCGGGATCCCCGTCAAGCAAGGCTACGGCCTCAGCGAGACCAGCCCAACGACACACGCGCAAGAGTGGACGGATTGGGACAAGAAGATTGGAGCTGTGGGCAAGCTGCTGCCAAACCAGACTGGCAAGTACATGAGCCCTGAGGAGAAGGAGGTGCCAATCGGCCATACCGGTGAGCTCTGGATTAAAGGTCCAAACGTGTTCAAGGGCTACTGGCAGAACCCGGAGGCTACCAAGAATGCGCTCACGGACGATGGCTTCTTCAGGACCGGAGACGTCGGTTTCCAGGACAGTGATGGGCACTTTTACATTACCGACAGGGTCAAGGAGCTGATCAAGTTCAAGGGTTAGTCGTCCTACATACTCCTGGTCACGCATTACTAATCCATGGCAGGTTTCCAAGTCCCACCTGCAGAGCTTGAAGGCCTTCTCGTCTCGCACCCCTCTGTCTCAGACGTCGCCGTAATCGGCATCTACGACAAGCAGCAGGCGACTGAGGTGCCCCGCGCTTACATCGTCCCAGTAGCAGGCTTCGAGCGTGGTCCAAAAATGGAACAGCAGATTGTTGAGTGGCTGACGGAGCGCGTCGCCCACCACAAGCGTCTGCGCGGCGGCGTGCGGTTCGTGGACGAGATTCCCAAGAGCGTCAGCGGCAAGATACTGAGGCGTCTCCTCAAGGAGCGGGCCCTGAAGGAGGAGGAGGAGGGTCCAAAGGCACGGTTGTAGATTTTTCGTTGTCGTCGGCCTGTCAAAGGGCGTGCATACGTAGTGTACAGCGAGCGGAGTAGAGAGCTTGTTAATCGCAAGAACGGTTGATATACGAAAAACCGCCTGGACTTGGCGCTGCGAGATTTCCGGAATCTTAATCGAATTGGAGATGATCAACGAATGCTCTCCATTTGCTGAATGCCCGGTGTCTTCGTAAACAAAGCATTAAGTCTGTAGGTGCGATGCTGCCAACTCCGGCATGCGCCCTGCGACTGTCGATCACTCTATCATCAATCTTGGCTCATTCCACTCCATCACTCCCTCTCTTTTGCTTACCCATTATCCCATGTTCAATCATAAACTCCACCAAGAATGCAAAAATATGACTGCTGGCCCTCGCCTCACCCCACACAAGCGCAAAACGGAGTTCTTGGTACGAGTGAGGTTCGAACTCACGCGGACTTACGCCCAATAGGGAGCAGCGTATGCAAGCTACTGTATAGTTTAGCTAAGCTTAAACCTATCGCCTTAAACCACTCGGCCATCGTACCGTCAAATTATCTAGAACACAGAAAATTACGCAGTATATAAATTTTCTATTCAACAGCTGTATCTGAAGCACGGCTGGAACCCGATTTCGAGGGATCTGGTTGGGGGATCCTGGTTTGCGAAGCGAGCAAGGGCGCTGGTGCGGCTGGTGCGTGCGGAGAGCCGAAGGCCGAGACAGTATTCAACGCCCATGCTGATGGATTGAGGAGGCTTGCTTTCCACGAGTGACGGTCAGCTCATAGCGAGACATGGCTATGAGTAAAAATGGGGCAGACCGAGCTATCAGTTTATCGTCTTTCAAGGTCCCAGCTTCCTATGAAATCGGGAAGATCTGGTTTGCGAAAAAGATATTCAAGCCTCAATGCCAATTTCAACAAGGCGGAAGCATCCAAGATGTCTAATGTGATTGAAAACAAAGAGAGAGACATTTATATCGACATATGCTGTACAATATAATTGACCTCGACTGCCTGCTCCCCGTTCATCGAAGTTGTCAATCGAGCAATGGGTATCTTCTATCCTGACCAGCAGCCGCACGCACTACTCACCGCAGACAGGTATTCCAACGGTGCTGCGCCTATCCTCCGCTATTCACCATTACAATCCCCAGTCATTAGTCTCATTCGGTGCGACAAATGGCTCATCGATCTGCTTGACAGCCAGCTCGCTGCACAAGACGCTGCGTGGAATGTTAGTCCTCTCAAGGCTGAGGCAAGGGGGCAGGACTTACCAAGCCTCAGCAACCAAATCGTCCAACTCTCTGGCTGCTCTTTCCCTCCTCGCGCCTGCAGTCGTGCCCTTGGTAACTTCCATCTGCAGCTCCCTGATTCGACGACCCTTCGCAACTCCCGCCTGCTCAACGACCTTGCGGCCCAGGCACTCGGAGTGAAAGGCGTGCTGGCAGGGAAAGACGAAGAATTGGCGGGCGAGCAATGGTAGGCGACAGACGTAGCATTTTTCACCGGGTTCAACAATGGCGTAGCGCGACTCGAGCTGCTTGATGTCGGTCTTGATGTGCTGCGCCGTCAGAGTGCTCTCGTCCATTTCCTTTTTCAGCGAGTCGATGGCGCGGCTGTATTCCTCCAGTGCTGCGCAAATCTCCTCCTTAAAGTCGTCAATGACTACGAAGTCAGGGAAGAAAGGGATTAGGTCTTCGATGCGGAGGAGATCGCTGCGTTGTAGGAATTCTATAGCTGGCTTGATCCCGTTGCTCTCACTAATGACCTTTTTGGCGACTGCGAGCCACAACTTCTTGCGGAGAACAGGGTTGGATTCTGGACGATCGGCAACGCTGCTTGCCAGGTCGACCTCGTTGTACTTGAGAGCGAGATCGACGGCCTTAACGTACTGCGACATGGAGCTGTAAATGTGGACACAGGACTGTACCCGCTTGTGCTGAATACAGAGGCGCAGCGCAAAGTCAGCGTCGTAGTCTTGCTCTTGAGCAAGCGATTGGGACTCGAGATAGGAGAGAAGCGCCGATTCGTCGCGCGATGGATGGGATGCGTAGATGGAAATCAAGGTGTTGTGGACAGCCGCATCAGTCGAGTGATGCTGGTTAATCTCGAATTGGAGATATCGCACGGCTTGGTTCTACACTTCGTCAGCTACACACCTTCAGTGGTATGTTGGTCGCTTACTTGAGAGAGAGGTCCGGTATGAATCTTATTGTAATTCAACAATGCAGGAATGAGTTTGCGCGCATCGAGATTGGCCTGCCGCATCAAGATGTCGACAAAGTCGTGGGGAGAGTGGGCCATGAGCACGGAGCTGTATTTGTAAAAGACATCTAGGTCTGTCTGTTTCTTCAAGACGCTCAAAGCCTCAGCCCACCTTTCCCTTTGCACCCAGTACGACAGGACGTAATTATGGTCATTGACGACCGTTGCAAAGAAGAGTAGCTCCTCTTCCCGACCATGACTGCTGATGATTTCGTAGACGGTCTTCTTGTCAAGATCTGCTCGGCATCGCGTCACAAACTCTTGAAACTCGCGGCGAATGACGGATAGCTGGTCCTCGGTGTCGCGGGTGCTGCTTTCGGACAGCTCGGCTTTGGTTCCAATGGTGTCATCGAGGGTATTCAGTTTGGATATGTAAATTTCGACGAGCCAAGTGGCGAGAAGGATGCGCTGCATCGTTGCGGATTTCTTCAGGGTGGAGAGCTTGGTCAGCAGATATTTTCGCAAGGCGTCCTGCTCCCCATGGTCGACAAAAGTCAAAGCGACTTGCTCGAATGGCTTGGTACTTCGTCCGTATACGCTAGCGGCCTCCATGAAATTGCCTTTCTTGACAAGATAGTCGCCCGACGCTGTGGCCACTGCGTCCTTTTGGGCGGGTGTCTTGGCATACTGCGAGGCTTCCTCAAACTGCTGTTGGTGCAAGAATATTTTCCAAATATCCCGACTCTCGTCATACACACTTATTTCAAAGACTTCTTGCTTGGTGAATAACCAAAAGGTGCTCTTCTTCCGATCAGCAACAAGACCCAGGACACTTTGATCTTGATCGATGACTGCTTGGTCGTAGACGATCGTGTCGTCAAGCCTGTTCGAAGCGACGACACGTCCGTCGACGAGCTGTATGACGTGCCAGTGGCTGAGGATCATTGAATGCGCGGGTTCTTGGAAAGATTTTGTGCGGCCACCACGGGTCCGCGACGGAGGAATCTTAGATCGGAGAAACAATTTGGAGCCTTGGAGGACAGCGTGACCGATGTTTGGTGAGTCAACATTGGTCAACAATTTTCCATGGAAAACTCCATGCGCAGAAAGCCATGCGAATGCTCTTTCTCTCTCTGTTGCCGTCGACGAGGCGACCCCCTCCGTCTCCGGGGAGATCGAAAGCATGGATGGCGCAGCGTGCGGCGGACGGTCCAAACCATACACGGATGGTTTCTCAGCCTCAAAGAGCCTGCTATAGATGGACCCGCTGCCCTCCCTGCCAGGTCGGCCGATTCTTCCAATCCAGTGCTGCAAGCTTGTTGGAGTTGCCAGCAAGATGCGCCGTATGTCTGGTCTTCCGGGTATTGCGTCCGTCCATATCCCAACGACCGGACCATCAGCCTTGTAAACCGTCTTGATGTATCTTTCTTCGCGGCGATAGAACTCGGCCGAAGGCTCGATATAGACTTCAAAGATAGTTCCGTCGGATGCGCCGACGAGAATCTCGCGAGTCGAAGCTGTAGGTTCCGACGGATTCCATGACACGCTCTCGATTGTCACACCCTTCAATCGCGCGAGCGACTTCGGTTGGCGACTCTGGGTGTGAAGGTAGTAATTCTCTCCAAGCGTTGTCGAAACGATCAAGTGGGAGGCGGATGGGTCAAGAAACATGCGACGGATGACCCCGATTTCCACGGGTCTCTTCGGGAGGTCGACATCTGTGGATAAAATATCAGCTTTCAATACACGGACAGGACTCGCGACGCGTGATACCATCAATATCCTCCGGGCTGTCCAAATCAAATCTCAAGATGCGGCCGGTCTCAAAGGCAAGGATAAGAACATTGTTTGCAACCTCAGCGGCAACAAAGTCGGAGGGGCGGTCGAATTTGAGATTTACGAGCTCGACATTGAAAATGGGGAGGGACTCGTCGCTGAGGTTTTGAAGGCCATTAGAAGCGACGTAGCCCCCAGAAGGATCGAAAGCCATATCGAACGGCAGTTTTCAGGTCAGTATCATCGCAGTAGATGGACCGAGCTTTTTCTGCGACTTTAGAGCCCGGAGGAGCTCGAATGTTGAGGACGAGAGCGCGTTGGATGGTGATCCGGTGTGTTTGGCGGGGAGCTGGATCTGGGAGCGGAGGTGTCATCGGCTTGCACGGGCCACTGACATTCGGGATGAGCCGACTCGGCTTCCCGGTCTCCGTCAGCAGCGCAGCTCTCGGGCCGAAACAGACTGGCTTTGCCGAGAAGACCGCTGCCCGCTGTCTGATCTGCTTGTCACTGTCACTACGTCGGCCTCTTCAACCCAGAACTTCATTCCTGCCTTACTATATGATGCATATACAGCGGGATTGTAGTCACGGGCAGCAACTACTTCACTGCATGAATTAGATAAACATTCAAACAACAGGGTCTGGGCGCAAGATTTGGAAGGGTACTCAAGCTTTGGGCTTGAGTGGGTATATTTCTACATCCTTTCCACCTGCCAATCAGTCCATCTTTTCTTGATCGTGTCTGCATATGTAACATCCGCTTTGACAGTCATAAGCGGACAGCGCAGAGCCAATTTAGAAGCCATATAATACCAGCTTTGGAAGTTTCAGTTGCATTTCGAGCTGGTTCCAAAAGCCTGCTGGCTTCATGGCGAATTTTGAGATTCTAAGAAATGTGCTGGAGTTGCAGAAGAGATTACGATTCGTGCTTCCAAGCCAACTCAGCGTCCTCGTCGATCGCTCCCAGGCCTCTCCCTACTCCGGTCGCGACCAGAACGAGAATGTCGCGACGAGTATGCCTCGTCGTTGTCGCGACGCCGAGGCGACCGCTTGCGATCCCCAGTTCTTCTGTCGTGGTCGGACCTGCTCTCGTGCTTCCGCCTCCTATAAGAACTTTCTTCCGACCCGCTTCGGCTTCGCTCGCGGCGCAAGGGCTTGTACCTGCTGCCATTTTCTCTATCCCGGCCTCGGTCCCGGTCATCTCTCCTTCGATCCTTTCGTCTATTTTCGGAATCGTGGTCGTCGTACTCATCGAAGTCTCTATGCCGTCGCGATATCTTGCCAGAACGATGATCCGAATCTTCGTGTCTTTTGGACAGAGCAGCCTCGTCTTCGGCATTCTTTTGATATTCCATCTTCTTACGCAGCTCCTCCTCCGTCAGCTGCTCCCCAGTCTTGGAGTTCCGCAGCACTACGGGGTTGTATGTCTCTGGGCCTTTCCTCTTGACCTTGCTCGCTTTGCCCCATGTTCCCATCTCTTCACCTATTGCCGCGTCGGCCTTGGCACCTATTCCCAGCAGGGCGGGCCGCTTCTCCAGTAGCCGGGGCTGTACTGGCTTTTGCCCTTTGCGCCTGCCAATTGCTTCACCCTCTGTCCATCCCATCCCGCGGAGCAAGGCAGCTCCAAACTCTTCGACTGGAACAGCCTCGTATTCATTCAAGCTCGCCATGTCGGGCGCGGACTCGTAATCTCGACGAAAGGCCTGCTCCTCGGTTTCCACAGCTGGAAGCACCAGCTCAGACTTTGGCTTGCTGCCGGTCAAGGCTTCTATGGCGATTTGGTCGTCTGTTTTAGGTTTCGCGATTTCGTTCGTCGAGTCTCCGATGGCTGCGCCCGTTTCGCCCTCAGAGACAAGTGCCGTCGCGGCGCCATTCGGTTCTTCCGTTATTGTCGGAGATGCCCTCCTGTTGATTACGTTAAGGCCATAGATCGTTTTCTGTTCCCCGAAGTCCTCGGCGGCGGCGGCGTTTGTGTGTGCATTTTGCCGGTGTGGAAGTGTACTCTTCTGGCGCTTCCTTTGGCTTTCGGTACGCCAGTCGCGATTCGGCTGGCTTGAAATGACGAGAGGGCCGTTGCCGGTCGCTTTTTGGGTCGAGTCTATAGCACCGCCAGCGGCGACGTCGAAGTGAGACACAGTCTGCGCCTGGGGCGCAGCGTCTTCCTCGTCGGATTCTTGGAGAGTGGAGTGAGGGCGCTTCTTGCTTGGTGGAGCAGAAGTCTTTTTCGAGCCGAGAGCAAGAGAAAACTTGGCTGGAGCGCTTGAGGGGGCCATGTTGAGATGGCAAGAATTGTGCTGGAGTCTCGCAAGGTGCGAGTCGAGTTCGGAAGACGCGACTCAGGGCTAATAACCGCCGAAAAAGTTGCCGAGATGACGTAATCACGCGCTCCTCCGTTCACGCACGGGGCACCCGACGCATTCCAACCAGCCCCCCTCTCGACATAGGCAAATATGTACACTCATCTACAGCGGAAAAGACAGAAACACCATGAAAACAATCGAATCTCTACAGGTAACTAATCCCATGCCTTACCGAGCCACGAATAGCCACAAAACGTCGACTCCTTCTCCCACAAACCCAAAATCTTTCCATCCTCCCAAACGGTTGACACTCTGACCATTCGCAGTCTGACGCCTCTTCGCACCATCCCCAATCTGAAACTCGTCCTTTGGGCCCTTCATCTGTCTCTTCGACTCTCCAGCTGGCGCAGGGCGTATAAAGTCGTCATTTGCTTTCGATTAGAGGTTTCAATGATGGACCATACTGTATATGTCGGCCATAAAGTTGCACAGCATTCTTCCTCCCCTTTCTTGGTGGCAAGCATTGGTAAGGTCGGTCCTGTATCTTTCCTTGATCTGGTCCTCTATGTCGAAATTTAGACTCTCCTTTTCCTTTTGCTCCGTCGTCAACGTCTTCGCCCTGTCGATGTATTTTTTAAGATTCAGAGCAGCGAAGTCTCGTCGCTGGCATGAGCCTTTGAATTGGAACGAATTGAATGGCTTATCGGGAGCCCTTGTGCAGGCATCCGATACCCAGACGGATTCTGGTAGGCAGAGGATATCTCTATTCTTCCGATGTTTCAAAAAGTCGTGTTCGTGGGCATTGAAAGATAGCCAGAAGATCCAAGCCTTTTGGTCGCAATCCCCGCGTACGTTGTTTGGCTCTTGGTCGGGTCCCGGGAAAATTCGTCTGTAGTGATTCATGTTTTGTTTCTCGTACCAAGGATGGTTCGCTTCGTCACCGTTGTCGTTTCCATCGTAAGATGCCGTTCCTAAGCCTTCGCGGTATGGGTCGCCGCGCTTCTGGGGGGTATTTCGAGGTTGTTGTGTGGGTCGACCGGCGCAGAGCCCGAGTAGGGTCAAGATTGCCAGTAGGCCGAAGGTCCAGTGCATTCTCAATTGTCTGGGTAGGTTATCTTGGCGGAGCGCCCTTGAGACGTGAATGGGATGAGAGAGCTCTATCCAGGTCAACATGGGGTCAGAATCTTTTATAAGACATAGTTCCGCCCTATCCCAACAATTCCCCTTAGAGCCATGGTTCGCAAGACCCAGCTAAGTGCATTCAGCCAATTGTTGGGCAGAATTTTCTACTCGGTAAAGGATATCGCTTTTCCCGAATGGTAGTGTGTTAATTCGGGTCCATATATCTGTCGAAAAGGCAACAGCAATCTATTTTCAAACGGTCAACTTTGAGATGCGGAGCCACGTACCTCTCACCAGCCGCAACTAAAATTCACAACACAGCGCTGTGAACTTTGTTTTACGCTCGAGAGTTTGGCACGACACCTCCAATGGACCAAGTGATTCCACCAAAGCTCCCCAAACACCACTCACCAGCTCACCATAACCATGCATCTCGACGCACTTACGCATCCTGGAAGAAAGATCCACTTGGAGCTGTCGCCACTCGAGCTCAGCGAAAGAGAGCGATCCAGTCTTCTTGGTGGACCAACACTTCGTGTTGATCTTGAGGTCGAAGACATTGATGGTGAACGCACCATGTGGACGGTTGGCACCTTCTCTCGCGCCATGCTATGCCAATTCAGCTCGCTCATCGCCAAATTCATCACCAAGAAACCCTCCGCAACCGACATTGCCTTCGTCTCCGAGGTCAAGCCCACAGCGCTGGCCTACATCTTCGACTGGATGATGGAAGTTTGTACAAACGAGAAGATCAGGCCGCTGCGCATGTCCATGGACCTCGACAGTGACATTGACATTTACTCTGCCGCACTGAGCCTCCATATCGATGAAGCCGAGCGCGCCGCCGGCGACGCCCTCATGTTCTTCATTGACAGCTGCGCCTGGGACCTTGACGCCTTCGCTACCATGGTCAATAGACTCCCGGTCAAGAGCCGCGTGATGGACCACCTTCTCCTCGTAGCACTTTGTCTTTGTCATGAAGACATGTTGGAAGATGACGGTTTTGACAACATCCGCGCCATCTTGAAGCCCCTACCGCTGGTGCGCAAGCGTATGCGCGAGTTGGATGAGTCGATTGAAGACCCGGTTGAAGAGGATGAGCTTGATAGCTCCGTGGTCGAAGGGGAGGATGATATGGATGATTCCTCGGTCGATGACGAGGAGAATGAGATGGATAATCCTCAGGTTGAGGAGCAGGATAAGATGAATGTGGATGACAAGCCCAAGCCAGGGCCCAGGTGCGGATCCTTCAGACCTCAATGGAGGATGCCGGGAGCCTTTGGCGCTCTCAAGGAGTGATCATGCAACCCACTCCAGTGGTAAGCATATTTGATGTGGTCGCAACGCTCCCATGGACTGACAAACTCCACAGATAGGCCTCAGCAACCTTTTCAGCTTGCGCCTCGATCAGAACTTTCTGCCTCATGACTTATCAACCCCGATACCTCCCTGTACAACAACTAGGATTCGTTGGCTTAGCGATCAAACCGATGCGCACAGGATTGCCATCGCAAAGAACAAAGCAACAGAAACAAGGACTGGCCAAGCAACAACTCAGCAACATGCACCAGACGCTTCAAAGTGGAGTATCAACCTTTCAAGAAGGCTCTGGAAAGTTTTTTTGCTTGGGCTAGTGCAAACGGTCAACCAGCATGCGAGCTTCGAAACGTGTAAAATGTCCTTCATCTCTCCACTCTTCTAGAAAGGGACTGACTCCTTGACAGTGCGTGTTTCTTTGGAAAAAATAAAGACCAAGAACTGAAACTATTGCTGGCATGGAGAGATATGACATGGACGGAACGCAATGCGATTGATGGTCGTTCGTTCCGCTGGACTGTGCCGGCTCAAATTCAAAAGGAAGGGTTGTCATTTGCGATCGACCAGCAACGGGCGTCACTCTTCACCTGCTCCTTCTCAATGCAAGATCTCCCCAGAATCCCCCCAGAAATTCTCTTCTCAAAAGCGTGGGCTTTAATGAGTTGAAACAATCGAGGCAGCTGCTCTGAGATCCATGAGCATGCCATCCTCGCAGTGAAGCCGTTCCCGTCGCTGCCAAAGCCCATCCCCAGAGTCGGTAAATCTGAATCTCGTCGTGAAGCAAGCGAGATCGGTTACGGTAGACGCTCGCTCCTTGCCCCCGTTCATCCCAATCCTGTTTCCCCGCACGGCGAAATCACGATGCTGCGCTCTCTGAGTTCCTGCCAACACCCTCACCACCCCCTTCTTCCTCCTCCACCGTCGCAGTCTGCCGCTTCACTCCGCGCCTCCCTCCTCTACTGGTCTGTTCTCACACAAATGCAGTTTATCGTTTCCAAAAATATCAAGCGGTCCTATGATCTAGCTGAATGACATTCGTCTCACCCACCGCGCTTGCGGCGTAGAGGACACGAAAGATCCCGGGCTCGATCGCAAGGCTCCTGAATATCTGGATCGCAATATGAGTGACTGAACCAAAAACTCGACTGCGCAGTTGAGCCACTTCAGATTTATCGCAAGATTTCTTTTGCTCGTTGCTCGCGCGCTTCTTTTGCTTCCCGCCACAGCGCCGGATACCTCCCTCTGCACATCCATGCTGGACGTACTTTTCTTTGCATATATCTCTCTTGTCTTCCATTTTCCCATATTTCCGTTTGTGCGAACAGAGCTCCACAGGCACATAGCTCTATGAACACCTTTTCCCACCCAACTCAGGCGAAATCTAAGCCGCCCGGCTAGCTCAATCGGTAGAGCGTAAGACTCTTAGTGTTGCACGGGTGGCCGGACGTACGGACCAACCAACTGGGCGAAAGAATCGGCTCTGTACTTCAACACTTAAACTCAAAATTCGCGAGTGAATGCGTCGAGAGCATAAGTTGGATGCGAGGCAAGAGAATAAGTTGGCGTGTGCGGCTGTCTTCTCGGATGCATACTAGGCACTTCTTTGCAACTGGGATCAATGCAAAGAAAGATGAGAATACAGGACCTTTTAATGCCTCATTCGATGCTCTTCTTTTGGTCATCCACATTGGACTGCACGTGAGAGAAGCCGCGAAGAAAAGTTGGGGAATCGCAGAGAAGCTGAACACGTTTAAATCATCTCGCCTGCCCCCCTTTCTCCTCTTGCCGCAGGTGTGTGCATTCCCACCGATCTCTTCCTCACCTCGAGTCCTTGAGTTTCTCGCATGTCGGCTCACTTCTTGATTGTCTCAATCCGTGAGGCGCGGAGAGTCTCGCTGGACGTATCACCAGGTCCTCTCCAGCTCTTTCCCGAGGCATTTGCAGAGCTACAAGAGCGGTGGACATCAAAGATGCGTCAAGCCCAATGTGTGGCTATCTGACTTCGCCATGTGACCAGACTTGTTAGACTTCGAACGTTTAAGCCTTCTTGCGATGGCGGTGGATGCGCCTCATCCTCATCAGCATCTCCCAGTGCCTAGGCTTCCGCGATTACCCCATGCCTCAATGTCGGCCTTTCATTTTCTGCTCATTGACGAGATGTCCCAAAAGGGTTAGCGGGTTCTTTGCGACTTCAAACGTCAAGAGAGAATTTGGTGGAGATGCTGGTGTTTGGCAAGATACATGTGCGGATAGAGGATCCCAGGAGGTGAGCAGGGGGAAGGGGGCAAGAAAAAGAGACAGATTCGATTTTCATGACTACAAACATACAGAGTATTTCTGCCGGAAATGTTAGCAATGTGGGCTAGAAGTAAAGATTTGCAAGGTGTCCGTGAGATGTCGCCCGCAATACCACCCAAACTGCGGCGACCCAGTTCGCCTTCTGTACAGCGGCGCCGTCAATTCACCTCAAGATGTGTATTAAATGATGTTTGGAACGCTCTATTCCTTTAAGATGTCTAGCATGCTCCGTGTACTAGCAAGCAGCAGGCAAAGAAACCATCAAAGCGAACCCGTCACTCAAAACCACCCAACCAAGCAGTGAGGGCTCAGCTCGTAAAAGAGCCTTGCTACCACCAACGCAACCATTGCGAACCAGCTACGTTTAGACGCGACGTCAAGCCGCGGAGACTCTGGTATTCCCGATCCAGGAGTTGAGTGGAAATAGAGACGAACGGGCGAGCGTCAAAACATCAATCCCCAAGGTCCCGCCTAGGTCGAATAGGCCTTAATGGCCGTGTTGAACCTGTCCTGGATCTGCTTGTTGATGGCAGGAGCCTGCTGCTTGAATTCGCCAGTCAGCTTCTCGGAGATGGCATCAGCGAAGCCCTGAGCGGCCGTTTGCTGTTCCTGGAGAGATGTCTTGACAACGCTGGTGAGAGAGCCAATGGAGGACTGGAGCTGCGGCTTGACTGCCGTAACGCCGTCGATGGTGGCGAAGATCTTGGGCTGGAAGGCCAGGATGGACTGCACGACCTGCGCGCTGTCTTGCTCGTTGAACGGCTGCGACTGCTGGACCGTCTCCGTCGCTTCTTGGAGCACCGTCTCGACGTCGCCGGAGCCACTTTGTAGGTTGAGCGCGCCGCCGAGGCCGGCCGACTGGCCGGACGCAAATTTGGTAAGAGTCTGGTTGAAGGTGTCGAGTTGCGTCGAGATTTTGTTGATGGCCTGCACAGCAGCGGTGGCGTCGCGCTTCTCGACGATGGGAGTAGCGATAGCGGTGGCCAGGAGAGCCGGGACGAAATAGGTGAACTTCATTTTGACTGAGGATTGGTCGGGGATGATGTTTTGGTTGTTGCTGTTGTTCTTGTTGTCTTTGGATCGGGTTGAGTTCTGCAGGTCGCAATCAGTGCGTTTGCAGGTCTTTATACTATCCTCTCGAATCTATTCACGCCTCGGGGATTAAGTGATCTTTTGCGGCTGTGGCACCCATGTCCTTCTTCGGCGATACTTGCGAAGTGTAGGTCTCGTATTATGCGGCGGAGAGGGCGTTGAAACTTTGGCGGACACAGAAGGCAAAGCACCTAAACCCCTTATTCAATAGGAAGACTGTTATTCAAAGCAGTAGCGGCGGGATGGCGTCTACCAAAATTGGTATTTTGTGTGACTCGCCCTTCGATGCCTACAGCCTGGGGCTATTCGCAGTGCACGTCATGGCTGGCATCCCACGATCAAGATCTTCAAGGGCCTTCCAAGGATAAGGAAATGTAACAGAAGCCGCGACTATTGCGTCCTGCGACAGCTCAAGTCACCATCCACTTGCAAGGCGCATCTCTGCTCTGCTTTGACAGGTGGACTGATGTGGCTAAGTCTCCGATTCGCCTCGAAAGTCCTCCACACGCTTTCGGCCGGATCATAGGGCCACTGGTGTGGCGTCCAGGTCTTGTGTATGTATGAGAGTGGGAAGGCGCCTTCAATTTGCAGCGTAGTACACCCACCACCGAGGCATGTTGCTCAGAAACCCGAACCACGGGCGTGCGATCAAGACTTCAGGGCTCTGGCTCTGGAAACATCACCACACGGTCAAAATCTGAAAGTTACGATAAAAAAAAAAAAAAAAACAGGAATGCAATGTAAGCATGGCCGTGAAGTTTGCCGTAGCGTCGCCGCGTGCGCTCTGCGAAATCTTCTGCAAGTCAGAGTGCTCTCGTTTTCGACGCGACGAGCAAGCAACTAAATCTAATTTGCTCCCGCTTCGATACACTCCCCGCCATAGATTGAACGTTTTTGTCCTCTTTTCAAGTTTCTTTGGTTCCTTAGCAAGCAAATGCTCCCGCGACGCGGCCCGTCTCACCCGTCTCACTACTAAAAGCTGACTTTAAACCAGTCCTCTGTCTTTGTGCGTTTCACGATTCCCAAGCAACTGCAATTGACAAAAAACGGCAATTGTGTGCGGCCTGGAGCTGGAGAAATGTACCGAATGAATGCTAGGCACTGACACTTGACGCCGGCTTTGCTCGTTTGAACAGGCGAATTACCCACACGAGGAAAGATGGCTCGTTTGCTACACATCGCCTGCCGCATTCACAGCAGCCAACTTCGGCGACGTTGCTGTTTGTCACGGGTGCGAAGGGACAGTAGGGCTTCCTTGCAATTGGACGAGTTAAGGTGAAGAGGAGAGTAGTGGTG